>PVIY010008291.1:0-77705 GCA_004026745.1 Myrmecophaga tridactyla
TTCAGAAGTGACATTAATTCCAGGGGACCCAAAACATCACTCTGGTCCACCAGTCAGAGTGGGGGCTTATGGAGGCCAGGTCATCAATGGAGTTTTAGCTGAGGTCCATCTCACAGTAGGTCCAGTGAGCCCCTGGACCCATTCTGTAGTTATCTTCCCAGAATTTATAATTGGTATAGACATACTAAGCAACTGGCAGAATCCCCACATTGGCTCTCTAACTCGTGCAGTTAGGGCTATTATGGTGGGAAAAGCCAAGTGGAAGACATTAGAACTGCCCCTAATGAGCAAAATAGTAAATCAGAAGCAATACCGGATTCCTTGAGGGATTGCAGAGATTACTGCCACTCTTAAGGACTTGAAGGATGCAGGGGTGGTGATTCCCACCACATCCCCATTCAACTCTCCTATTTGGCCTGTGCAGAAAACAGATGGGTCTTGGAGGATGACAGTTGATTATTGTAAGTTCAACCAGGTGGTAACTCCAATTGCAGCTGCTGTTCCAGATGTGGTATCATTGCTTGAGCAAATCAATACATCTCCTGCTACCTGGAATGCAGCTGTTGATCTGGCAAATGTTGTTTTCTCAATAGCTATTAGAAAGGACCACCAGAAACAGTTTGCTTTCAGCTGCCAAGGTCAGCAATATACTTTTACTGTTCTACCTCAGGGGTATAACAACTCTCCAGCCCTATGCCATAATCTTGTCCACGGGGATCTTGATCGTTTGTACTTCCCACAATCATCATACTGGTCTATTAAATTGATGATATCATGTTGATTGGACCTAGTGAGCAAGAAGTAGCAACTACTCTAGACTTACTGGTAAGGCATTTGCATGTCAGAAGATGGTAGATAAATCCAACAAAAATGCAGGGGACTTCCACATCAGTGAAATTTCTAGGTGTCCAGTGGTGTGGGGCATGTCAAGATATCACTTCTAAAGTGAAGGATAAGTTGCTGCATCTGGCCTCTCTTATGACCGAAAAACAGGCACAATGCCTAGTTTGTCTTTTTGGATTTTGGTGACAACATATTCCTCATTTGGGTGTGCTACTCCAGCCCATTTATCAAGTGACCAGAAAAGCTGCTAATTTTGAGTGGGGACCTGAACAAGAGGAAGCTTTGCGACAGGTCCAGGCGCTGCTGTACAAGCTGCTCTGCCACTTGAGCCATATGATCCAGCAGATCCAATGGTGCTGGAAGTGTCAGTGGCAAATAGAGATGCTGTCTGGAGTCTTTGGCAGGCCCCTATAGGAGAATCACAATGCAAACCCTTAGGATTTTGGAGCAAAGCCTTACCATCTGCTGCAGACAACTACTCTCCTTTTGAGAAACAGCTTTTGCCCTGCTACTGGGCCTTAGTAGAGACTGAATGCTTAACCACGGGCCACCAAGTTACCATGAGACCTGAGTTGCCTATCATGATCTGGATGTTGTCTGACCCACCAAGCCATAAAGTTGGGCATGTGCAGCAGCACTCTATTGTAAAATGGAAGTGGTATATACGAGATAGGGCCAGAGCAGGTCCTGAAGGCACAAGTGAGTTACATGAAGAAGTGGCCCAAATGTCCATGGTCTCCACTCCTTCCACATTACCTTCTCTTTCCCATACCAGAGCTATGGCCTCTTGGGGAGTTCCTTACAGTGGATTGATTGAGGAAGAGAAAACTCGGGCCTGGTTTACAGATGATTTAGCACAATAATCAGGTACCACCAAAAAGTGGACAGCTGCAGCACTACAATCCCTTTCTGGGGTATCCTTGAAGGACAGTGGTGAGGGGAAATCCTCCCAGTGGGCAGAACTTTGAGCAGTGCACCTAGTTGTTCATTTTGCTTGGAAGGAAAACTGGCCAGAGGTGCATTTGTATACTGACTCATGGGCTGTGGCTAATGGTTTGGCTGGATGGTCAGTGACTTGGAAAGACCATAACTGGAAAATTGGTGACAAATACATCTGGAGAAGTATGTGGATACACCTTTCTGAATGGACTAAAAACATGAACATATTTGTGTCCCATGTGAATGCACACCAGAGGGTATCTTCAGCAGAGGAAGGTTTTAATAATCAAGTGAATAAGATAACCTGTTCTGTGGATACCAGTCAGCCTCTTTCCCCAGCAACTCCTGTCATTGCCCAATAGGCTCAGGAACAAAGTGGTCATCATGGTAAGGATGGAGGTTATGCATGGGCTCAGCAACATTGACTTCCACTCACCAAGGCTGACTTGGCTACAGCCATTGCTGAGTGCGCAATCTGCCAGCAGCAGAGACCCACACTCAGCCCCTGATATGGGACCATTCCCCAAGGTGACCAGCCAACCAAATGGTGGCAGGTTGATTTCATTGGACCACTCCCTTCATGGAAGGGGCAGCGATTTGTTCTAACTGAAATAGACACATACTCTGGATATGGGTTTGCTTTCCATGCACGCAATGCTTCAGCCAAAACTACAATCAGTGGGCTTACAGAATGCCTTATCCACTGTCATGGTATTCCACATAGCATTGCTTCTGATCAAAGAACACACTTCTCAGAAAATGAAGTGTGGGGATGGGCACATGCTCATGAAATTCTCTGATCTTACCTTGTTCCCCATCATCCAAAAGCAGCTGGATTGATAGAATGTTGGAATAGCCTTTTGAAAACTCAATTACGGTGCCAACTAGGTGGCAATACCTTGAAAGGCTGCAGTAATGTTCTCCAGCAAGCTGCATGTGCTCTGAATCAGCGTCCGTTTTATGATGCTGTTTCTCCCATAGCCAGGATCCATGGGTCCAGGAACCAAGGGGTGGAAATGGGAGTGGTATCCCTCACTATTACCCCTAGTGATCCACTAGGAAAATGTTTGTTTCCTGTCCCTGCGACCCTGAGCTCTGCTGGTCTACAGGTTTTAGTTCCAAAACGGGGAGTGCTTCTTCCAGGAGAAACAGCAATGATTCCATTGAACTGGAAGTTAAAACTGCCACCTGGTCACTTTGGGCTACTCATGCCACTATATCAACAAGTCAAAAAGGGGATTACATTACTGGCTGGGGTGATTGACCCTGACTATCAGGGGGAAGTAGGACTGCAACTACATAATGGGGGTAAATAAGAGTTTTCTTGGAATATAGGAGATCCACTAGGGCGTCTTTTAGTGCTGCCATGCCCTGGGATTAAAATCAATGGAAAACTGCAACAACCCAATCCTGGCAGGACTACCAATGGCTCTGAAACTTTAGGAATTAAGGTTTGGGTCACCCCACCAAGCAAAGAACCATGGCCAGCTGAAGTGCTTGCTGAGGGTAAAGGGAACATGGAATGGGTAGTGGTAGAAGGTAGTGATAAATGCGAACTTTGACCACGTGATCAGTTACAGAAACGAGGACTGTAATGCTGTTTTATTCATGTTATACTATTTAAGTTGTAAGATATCAAGTTTAAGAATGACTATTACCCAAGGATTTGCACCCTATTTTGGAAAGATTTAATATGTTTCCAGTTATTTGCAGGACTGTTTCATATTGTTAGGTGAAAGAAAAAACGTGTGTTTTATTGTTTTTTTATTTAGAAATTTGGTAATGTTTAAGGTGGTATGTATAGCTGCCAAGTTGACAAGGAATGGACTGTCATGGTTAGGTTCATGTGTCAACTTGGCCAATTGGTGGTACCTGTTTGTCTGGTTGGGCAAGTGCTGGCTTGTCTGTTGCGATGAGCACACTTCTTAGAATTAAATCATGATCATGTCAGCTACATCCACAGGTGATTACATTTGTAACCAGCCAAAGGGGAGTGTCTTCTGCAATGAGTAGTGCTTAATCTGATCATTGGAAGCATTTTAAGGAGTATTCAGAAGAGACAGGCTCTTCCTGTCTCAGCTGATGAGTCTCTCCTTTAGAGTTTGTCCAGACCCTCCATCAGAATTGTCGGCTTCCCAGCCTGCCCTGAGGATTTTGAATTCTGTGTTCCCACGGTCACATGAGACAGTTTTATAAATTTTATATTTGCGAATGTTCCCTGTTGATTCTGTTTCTCTATAGAACCCTAGTTAATACAGGTGCCAAAAACATTCTCAGAGCCTTGCCTTATATAAGTCAATTATAAATTATATTTTGAGTATCTCTTTTGTCAACTCAAAATATAATTTATAATTGACTTATATAAGGCATTTATATGGGCTGTCAGTCCCATCTTGATTATTGGAAACAGAGTCTGGTGCCTTTGAGTTTAGTAAGAGTAGAGAACTAATTTTAAAACACGTTTTTAAGATTCCTCTTTTCAAGTACCACTCCCAGTATTAAGCTGGGAGTTAATTAACATTTCTAGAGAAACAGAACCAACAGGAAAGATCTGTAAATATGAGATTTATAAAGATGTCTAACACACCGTGGCAATGGAAGAGTCAAAAATCCATAGGGCAAGTTGTGAAGCTGGCAGCTTTGATTAAGGGTCTGTATGAACTTCACAGGAAATTCTTTTCTCCCTTAAATGTGTTAAAGTGATTGGATTATCTCATTGTGGGAAATGCACCCTGGTTAATTGCAGATGTAATCAGCCACAGATGCATTCAACTGACTGATGTTTAAGTACACCAGCCTTCTGACTTATCAACCATCCATGAAATATCCTTGCAGCAATGGTCAGGCCAGTGCTTGCCTAACCAGAAAACTGGGGATAATCACATGGCCAAGTTGACACCAGAACCTAACCATAACATCCATCATATGTATATACCCCAGTTTGTTTAGCCACTCATCCATTGATGGACATTTGGGCTGTTTCCATCTCTTGGCTATCATGAATAATGCTGCTATAAATATTGATGTGCAAATGTCTGTATCTTTGCCTTCATTTCCTCTGAATATATTCCTAGTCATGGGATTGCTGGATCATATCGCAACTCTATACTTAGCTTCCTGAGAAAACACCAAACTGTCTTCCAGGGGTGTTGCACCATTTTATATTCCTAGCAAAGGTGAATGTGTGCTTCTTTCACCACAACCTCTCCAGCACTTATTTTCTCTCTCTCTCTCTCTCTCTCTCTCTCTCTCTCTCTCTCTCTCTCTCTCTCTCTCTCTCTCTCTCTCTCTCTCTCTCTCTCTCTCTCTCTCTCTCTCTCTTTGATAATGGCCATTCTAGTAGTTGTGAGATGATATCTCTTTGTGGTTTTGATTTGAATTTTCCTGATAGACAGTAATGTTGAGCATCTTTTCATGTTCTTGAGCCATTTGCACATCCTCTTCAGAAGAGATCTGCACACAGAAAACTACAAAACTTTGCTAAAAGAAATCAGGGAAGACCTAAATAAATTGAAGGATATAGTGTGTTATTGATTTATAGATTCTATGTAATGCCAATTATTTACTTTGCAGAAAGAGAAAAACCAAAATCAAATTTATTTGGAAGAGTAGGAGTGCCCAAATGGCTAAAAATATCTTGAGAAAGAAAAATGAAGTGGGAGGCCTTATACTACCTAACATTAAATCATATTATAAAGCTACACTGGTCAATACAGCATGGTACTGGCATAAATGTAGGTGTACTGACCAGTGGAATAAAATTGAGTGTTCACACATGGACCCTTACATCTACAACCAATTGATCTTTGATAGGGTGGTCAAGTCAATTCAACTAGGAGCAGCCTCTTTAACAAATGGTGCTTTCAGAACCTGATATCCATATCCAAAAGAATGAAAGAGGACCCCTATCTTGCACCTTATAGAAAAGTTAACTCAAAATGGATCAAAGACCTAAACATTAGTGCTAAGACCATAAAAATGTTTAGAAGAAAATGTAGGAAAATATCTTAAGGTTCTTGTGATAGGCGGTGGTTTCCTAGACCTTACACCCAAACTGGAAGCAATGAAAAAACTAGATAAAGAGGATCTCTTCAAAATTAAACACTTTTGTGCATTAAAGAACTTTGTTAGGAAAGTAAAATTACAGGCTATGCAATGGGGGACAATATTTGCATACCACATATCAGAAAAGGGTTTAATATTCAGAATATATAAAGAAATCTTACAACTCAAAAACATAAAGAAATGCAACACAATTTTTAAAAAATGAGCAAAAGATATGGAAAGACACTTTAGTGAAAAAGAAATACAGATGGCCTTTGTCTATTTTTAAATGGGGTTATTTTTCTTTTGTTGTTGAGTTATAGAGATTCTTTATATAGTCTGATTATTAAATCATTATCTGAAAAGTGATTGGCAATCATTTTCTCCCATTCTGTAGTTTTTGTTTTCACTATATTGATAATGTGTTATGTGTTTTGAGATGCAGAAATACCTCAGAAACATTGCAGGTTCTGCTCCAGAACACCACAATAAAGAGAATATTGCAATAAAGTGAATCCCATGAATTTTCTGGTTTTCCATGCCATATAAAAGTTATGTCTACATTATACTGTGGTCTACTAATTGAGCAATAGCATTATGTCTGAAAAAACAATGTACACAGCTTAATTTTAAAAATACTTTGTTGCTAAAAAATGCTAACAATCATCTTTGTCTTTTGCTGTTGGAGGGTCTTTCCTTGATGTTAATGGCTGCTGATTGATCTGGTTGGTGGTTGCTGAAGTTTGGGTCGGCTATGGCACATTTCTTAAAATAAGACAACAATGAAGTTTGCTGCATCAATTGAATCTTTCATTCAGGAAAGATTTCTCTGTAGCGTGCAGTGCTGTTTGATAGCATTTTATATATATTAGAACATTTTCAAAATTGGAGCCAATCTTCACAAACCCTGTCACCGCTTTATCAACTAAGTTTGTGCAATATTCTAAATCCTTTGTTGTCATTTCAACAATGTTCGCCGCATCATCACCAAGAATAGATCTATCTCAGGAAATAAGTTTCTTTGTCATCCATTAAAGCATTATTGTGAGATTGCAGCAATTCAGTCACATCTTCAGGCTCTAATTCTAATTATAGTTATTTTGTTATTTCCACAATTATTTTCTCCTCAGAAGTTTTGAACCTCTCAAAGTCATCCATGTTTTAAGATGTGCTGTCATCCAGGCTTGGTAGCTTCATTAATAGAGCAGAAGCAGAATAGATTTAGCATAATTCTTAAGGGCTCTAGGATTTTCAGAATGGTAAATGAGCACTGGCTTTAACTTAAAGCTACCAGCTGTATTAGCCCCTAAAGCAGACTAATCCTGCCCTTTGAAACTCTGAAACCAGGCATTGATTCTCCTCTCTAGTGATGAATGTCCAAGTTGGCATCTTCTTCCAATACACAGCTGTTTTGTCAACATTGAAAATCTGTTGTTTAGTGTGGCTGCCTTCATTAATTATCTTAGTTAGATCTTCTGGATAACTTGCTGCAGCTTCTACATCAGCATTTTCTGCTTCACCTTGCACTTTTATATTATGGAGATGACTTCTTTCCTTAATCCTCTGGTAGCTTCAAACTTTTTTTTCTGTGTCTTCCTCACCTTCCTCAGCCTTCATAGAACTGAAGAGAGTTAAGGCCTTGCTCTGTATAAGGCTTTAGCTTAAGAGAATGTTGTGGTTGTTTGATCTTCCATCGGGGCCACTAAAACTTTCTCCCATATCAGCAATAAGGCACTTTCACTTTCTTATCATTCTTGTGTTCGCTGGAGTAACAGTTTTGATTTCCTTCAAGAGCATTCCCTTTGCATTCACATTTTGATTAACTGTTTAGTGCAGGGAACTAGCTTTCAGTGTATCTCAGCTTTCAACATGCCTTACACACTAAGCTTAATCATTTCTGTTTTTTTAATTTAAAGTAAGAGTTGTGTGACTCTTCCTTTCACTTGAACACTTAAAGGCCACTGTAGAGTTATTAATTGGCTTAATTTCATTATTGTTGCATCTCATGGAATGGGGGGCCTGAGAAGAGGGAGAGAGACAGGGGAACTACTGCCCAGTGGAGCAGTCAGTACACACACATTTATCAATTAAGTTCTCCAACTTGTATGGGCATGGTTCATGGCACCCGCAAGCAATTACAATAGTAGCATCAAAGACAATTGATCATATATCACCATAATATATATAATAATAATTAAAAGTCTCAAGTGTTGTGAGAATTACCAAAATGTGACCCAAAGATATGAAGTGAGTACATGCTATTGGAGAAGTGGTACTGATAAACTTCCTCAATGCAGAGTTCAATATGATTTCTGCAAATCTTCCATTTGTTAAAAAAATGCAAGAAAGTGAATCACAGTAAACTGAGATATGCCTGTACTAAAACTTTAAATTTTAGTGAAGTCCATTTTATCTATTTTTTATTTTGTTATTCATGCTCTTCATGTCATGTCTATGAAATCACCACCAAATCCAAGGTTATGAAGGTTTCCCTCTATGTTTTCTTCTAAGAGTTTTGTGGTTTTACCTCTTATGTTTAGGTTATGAATCCATTTAGAGTAAATTTTTGTATGTGGTGTGAAGTAGGGGTCCAACTTTATTTTGGGGCATATTAATATCTAGTTTTCCCAGCATGAATTGTTGAAGAATCTATTCTTTTTCCAATTAATGTACTTGGTATCCTTGCTGAAAATCAACTGCCTATAGGTGTATGGGCCTATCTCTGAACTCTGAATTCTATTTCATTTGTCCATATGTCTGTCTTTATGCCACAATTTTTTATTATTATTATTTTAGTTTAGTACTAAGTTTCAAAAATCAGAAATATGAGACTTTTTTCTTCTTTTTCAATATTGATTTGGCTATTAGGGTTCCATTGCAATTTCATATGGATTTGAAGATCAGCTTTTCCATTTCTGAAAACAAAAGTCTGCTGAGACTTTAATAGGAATTTCATTGAATTTATAGATCACTTTGAGCAGTATTGACATCATCTTAACAATAAGATGATGAACAAGAAATGCCTTGCCATTTATTTTAAATCTTCTTTTATTTCTTTCAGCAGTGTTTTGTAGCTTCCAGTGTACAAGTCTTTCATCTCCTTGGCTAAATTTATTATCAGAAATTTTAGTAATTTAGATGCTGTTGTGAATGGATTTTTTTTTTAATTTTCATTTCAGTTTGTTCTTTGTCAATGTTTAGAAATGCAACTGATTTTTCCATGTTAATCTAGCAGCCTGAAACTTTTCTGAGTTCATTTATTAGCTCTAGCAGTTTCCTTGTGGATTCATTTTCCTTTGAATAGGCCATAGCTTCCTGTTAGGTTTTTGTGTGTCCTGCAATATTTTGTTGAAAGCTGGGTATTTGAATATTTTGATGTACTAATTCTAATGGTCATATTCTCCCTCTTACCCAGGGTTTTCTGTAGATTTGATTTTCTGTGTATTGATGTGTCTTCTCAGTGCTTAACCTAGTTTCACTGAACCTATAGACAAACCCATGGTGAACACTTAAGTCCTTCTCAGGTCTTCTGAGTATGCCTCTTGCCCTGGGCATGTACAGAACTCCTCAAAAATTTCCAAATATTTGCAACTAATTCCTCTTTTAAAAGGGAGCTTCTTCCCAGCTTCTCCTCCTGGGATCCTGAGCTATACTTCTAATATCATTCACAGCTTCACTCCACTGCTCTACTCTAACTTTGAACACTGACTCCACTCCACCATTGCACTCTTCCTTTCCACAATGGCTCTGTCCTAACACTCTGTTTCCCCTTTCCATGCTACTTCTCTTTTCTTGGTAAATTCCAGGTTAAATGACCCACATACACTCCTTGCATCAGTTTTCCACAAAACCAGTTGGGGACAATGTACAAAGACACCCATATTGTTGTTAAGATATGCCTATAATCAGGCCTCAGAGACTCATACTTGAATTCATGTGGGCCACCAAGCCAATGTTGTGGTTTTCACAAACTGTTGCATAACAGATAGGTGGGGAGAGGACCAAATGAGTAAACTTACTGTTTTCTTACTGCTTTTAGTTTTCTTTTTCTGCATTCAGCATTTACTGAATTGTTATCCAACTTTAATCATTTTCCAGAGTTTTGGAAAGGTTTATTCCAACAGATTCTGCCCACTTTCCACTGTTTTTAATGGGACTGTTTTCCAAGAGTGTCTTACTCTGTTATTTTGCTGATTCAGATTCCATAATGCCTTTTATGTTCTAATCTTGGGCATTACACACCTTCAATTTTGTCACATTGTATTTGTTAATGCAAGCATTAAGTACAGCTCAATCATAAAGGTGATGGAATTAGTATCCATCTTTTGAAAGGAGGCATATTAAAGAATTTGTGAAAGTATTTTAAACCTATCATATGTAGTAAGGAAATATTATGAACAATTTTATGCTGGTAAATTTGACAACTTAGATGAAATGGGCATATATGCTAGAAGACAGAACTACCAATGTTCACTCAAGAAGTAACAGATAACCTAAAAAGCCCTAAAATTGAAATTGTGGATTAAAACTTTTCCATAAAATGAAACCCCAAGTTACAAAAACAAGAACTAGGATCATAAGTCACCAGTGAATTCTCCCAAATATTTAAAGACAAATATTAATTCCACACCAACTATTCCCCAAAAATTAAAGCAAGGGAATACTTTCCAACTGTTTAAATTAGATAAGAAATATCTTGATATTTTCTTGGGCAAAGATATTTAAAAAAATAAAATAAAATAAAATTACAGGGCAATATCCTTCATAAACATAGGTACAAAATTGCTTTAAAATTTTTACAAATTCAATCCAAAAGAGTACCTAAATACGTGAAGAGATATATGTTTATTGATTGGATGACTCAATGCTCTTTAAAGTACCATTTTTTTTTAATTGGGGGACCCAGTGAAAGCTCTGTGCTTGTTTATTTAAATAAAAGTTCATATAACATTAATAAGCATGTTGAGAACAAATGCAAGCACACATAATTTTAAAAGTATTTTATTTTCAAATGACACTTTTCAGTTATTTTTCATTATGAAAGCTCATTGTCACAGTCATAATATATAATTTTGTACTATTATTATTTGGTATATTTTATATTACATCTTAAAATAGTACACAAAATTATATTGTAAAATGAAATGGGGAGAAGAAAGCAGTTCAAAAAAGAGCATTTGTTGAGCTATAACCTAAGGTGAAAAGAAAACACATATGGCTTTATTATATTCTTTCCCTCTTTTTAACATTTTTGTCTCCCACATTGCTTTGCTATTCACTCCAGAAACAATCCAGGAAGTCCAAGATTAAATAACATAAGAAATCCACCATGTCTGACTCTTTCAGTAAGTGCTCACAGTGGAGAGTTAACTTGCACTTAGGGAAAATAAAAGCAGAGTCAACTTTTTTGGCAATAATGGCATTTTGTGTAAACTTTACTGAGGAGAGGCAGGTTCCCTTCTCAGATACAACCTGGAACATCTTGTTACATACAGTAATATTATAAATGGAGTAAGATCTAGTGTATAAAGTCCCAGAAAAACAATGCTTTATTTAAAAATTCACATCCAATCAAGTTTTAAAGTCATAAATATAACAAACAGACTTCAGTCACACTGAGCCCAGCATGTTTGAAAAGGTGCCTTTCTCCAAGGGGCTCATGTTACTTCCCTTGTACCCTAAACAGTTACTTCTTGAAAGACACAGCTGCACACTAGCTTGAGGCAACTTTTCTTGAGCAAGACAGCCTAAGAAATTGAAAAGGAAGTTTCATTACAGTTAGAGACCCAGAAAACAGAACAAGGAGAGTGGCTTCCTCAAGTTTATACCTGTAATGAGTCTTTAGACAAGGATTCTACTCTGCTGCTCTTCTGTTTCTTCATTTGTTGAAAGAAGATGGTGGCTGAAATACTTTTGCTTAAGGTAATTTTCAAGAGCTGGTTTGAAACAGCTATGTACCCCAGAAAAGCCATCCATATTCTTTGAATCCAATTTTGTGGGAGGAGACTTATTGTTGGGGTAGGACCTTTTGATTAGGTTGTTTTCATGGGTGATCCCACCTATTCAAGGTGGGTCTTAATCTACTTGCTGGGGTCCTTTAAGGAAGAGCCATTTTGGAGAGAGCTTAGAACCAAAAGAGTTTAGAGATGCTAAATGCTCCAGGAGAAGACAGAAGGACCCATAGGAGTTCAAAGAGCCATTTCTGAAACCAACCCAGGAGCAAACCAAAACACTTTATGATTCAAAACCTATTGTTCATTAAGCAGATTTGAAATCTTACATTTGTCTTTTATTAAATATGTAATTTTGGTGAAATAGTTAACTATCTGTGCTTTTTATAGATGAAGAACTACCTCACTCACAAGTTTCAATCAATTAATAGTAGCTAGTAGCTGTCATTGTATTGTGAAGAATAATAATTCACTAAATATAGAGGAAACTGTCCTTTTCAATTTCTTAAAGTCACAAAGATGTTGATGCCACAAGGTCTTAGAGAATAATAATAAAATTTGCTAATCTTACAGATGATAAACCTGAAGGCTAGACTTTGGCTAATCACCCAGTAGTTCCAGTTAGTTGTGGAACCAGAATTGGAACCCTGGCCCCCTGGCCCCCAACTGCCATTGCTATTCCTCTCTCCAATTTCACTTCTGGTCTTATTCATTTACTAGGAACTGGATGTGCCTGGTGCCAATGCCTCAGTTTTCCCTCAGCTATTCTACAGTTTCCTCCAGGGAAAAAGGATGATGCCGCTTTCCATTTTACTCCTAGGTCCATGCCTACTCCTAGAAGTGTAAAGCTTGCCCCATCCTAACCCCAATTCTCTTATTTTCCTTGGCCATTCAGTTAAACACAGTACTCCCTTCTCTAGTTCTCTCTCCAACATCACATTCATCTTTGATCTACTATATTTATCAAAATAATCCATGTGTTTGTTCACAGGATTACTCAATCTTATTTCTGTCTCAAATAGTTAAATTGTTTTTCCAAAGGCCATAGCCAATGCCCTATGGAGCAATGAAGAACAGTCAAGTCTCTCTTTGTTTAATAGTTTCTTATCCTCTTTAGCAAAACCTAATTTGAGGGCTTCTCTGATGTCTTGCTTCTCTATTTTTCCTCAAATGGAATCAGAATAGATATAGATATTCCCTGGTACAGTCTTGGCATATAAGAAGATAGAGAACGATAATTGAAGTTTGGAAGACATCATGGATTCTCATCTTCTTATGTTATGGATAAATTAAGGCCTAGAGGAATTAAATGACAGCTACTTCTACCCAGGAGTTATGGGTGGAATTTATTGGATCAGATGGTAGAATTGGTAAACATGTTTTAGGAGTTTGGTGCTTCCAAGACATCTACAATATTTTTTATTTTTTATTTTCAGATTATTAGAAGCAGGAGGAAATATGACAGCTGGCAGTGGCAATGGAAGCTCCCCCAGGACAGACCAGAAGTGAGTTTTTTTCTCTACTTTCTTCTGAGTTTTAAGTGTACTGTGCAGAGGGGAGACAAGGGCAACACACCCCAGAAAGATGTGTCTGGATCACAAGTTTGGAAGAGACTATAATCTGTTTTTACTGAGCTTTCTAGGGAAACTGGGACACATGTGCCTGAATAAGAATCAGCTTGTATAATCAAGTCTATCACCATGGAGTGTGAGCTGGCCTTATTTACGACCACTGAAGTTAGCAGTACTAAGCAGAATGAGAATTGAGAGCACAGCCAATACCAGATTCCAAACACATTCATACAGATACTTATCAATGCTGTTTTCTTTGTGATCATTGCATTTGTCTGTGTAACACCATTAGAGGTAGCAAGAATTTAGGGAGCGGTGCTGAGACATGGACCTAACTGTCCTGTACAACATATTTCTAAGGGGAAATGCCAATGAAGAAAGTATGTATTTCATTAAGTATTTCACACAAGGGATCTGTGAGAGAAAGTATTCCTAAATGTCCTAGCCAAATATGGGAACATGGACATGGCTGGACTGAGGCCCAGGCTCAGATACACAGTCCAAGGTATAAATCTATTTTTTTCCTTTATTACCTGCTTACTCTTCCTTCATCTCCATCTTTTGGAGGTTTTCTTTGTTGTATACTGTCTATATCAAGGTCAAAAATTAAAATTCCATACTAAATGGATTTAATTCAAGATCATAATAAAAGTATATAGGTATAGGTAAAGATGGCAGGTTGAACAAGCTCATCTACATTTTCCCGCCTATAAGCCAATAACACAGTGTTGGGAAAACAGTAGAACACACAATAGTAACAAAATTTTGGAAAGTGTAAAGCTAATGGGTAAGAAAGCATAAGCAATTTTGGGAAACCCAAGTACAATGAATCTTAAGCAGTGTACAGCAATTTACACAACAAAATCCCCAATGGCAGCTGTACTAGTATGAAACTGCTGTGCACCCCCAGAAAAGCCAGATTCTTTAATCCTCATTCAATATTGTTCAGTGGGATCTTTATTTGATTAAGTTGTTTCCATGGAGATGTGAACCTACCCAATTGTGAGTGGGTCCTTTTGATTAGGTGGTTTCCATGGAGATGTGTCTCCACCCATTCAAGGTGCAGTTGCTTACTTCTTCTAACAGGGAACCATTTTGGAAAAAGCTTCAGAGCCACACAGCCAGAGACCTTTGGAGATGCAGAAGGAAAAAAAACCTCCATGGAAGTTTTGTGAAATGAGAAGCCAGGAGAGGAAGCTAGCAGACATTACCATGTGCCTTCCAAGCTGACAGGTGTTCTGGATGATATCAGCCTTTCTTGAGTGAAGGTAACCTCTTGTTGGTACCTTAATTTGGACATTTTCACAGCCTTAGAACTGCAAACTTGCAACTTAATAAGTTCCCTTTTTAAAAGCTGTTCCATTTCTGGTGTATTACATTCTTGCAGCTTTAAAAAAGCTAATACTGCAGCCTTATCTCAAGAAGTAGGAGTGAGTTGGGAAGGGGAAAAGGAAAGTTTCTAAATAATGAAGATGAGTTTGTAGTCTATTTAGGAAGCAATTATGTACTCAGATCCATTTTCCTTACTTCTTGAAATTTCTTCCCACTTACTCAGAAAATTATTGGAGATTTATTCTCTGGATAGTGCTTGGTGACCTTCAGTTCAGTTGTGAAGGAAATGGATAGGTTAAGTGAGCGTATCTATACCCTCCCCAGACCCCTTCCCTACTCTTCTCTCAGAATGCTGGTTGCCATACCTTTATCCTCAAGGCAGACTACAAGAAAAGCCTTCTTTAAGGAATAGGACCAGCCCAAGAAGAAAGACCTAAGCATAGTTTCCCCGGTGAAATGGCCCTGACAGGTAACTCTACAGTTACATATCAGTTAACAAATCCCACTCATACTAGAAACTTCCAATCAGCTTTTTACTCTCTAGAGTAAAAAAAGACAACCAAGAATCACCAGGTAGAAAAAAGCAATTAGAGGAAAAAGATAATTTTGTTTTTTGATTAAACTTTTTTCCACTGAATAATTTGTTCTCACAGACCTGAGAAGATATTGCAACCATGATAAAAAGAACAGGACAAATATGAACAGACATTTAAAAATAGGAATTCTTAAAAATAAAAAATTATATATATATATCTCATTATCAGTATACACATAAATGCTTGTATTTTACTTTTTTATTTTTTATTTGCCTGTTTACTTCTTTTGGAACAATTGTAGGTTTACAGAAAAATCACAAATGCATATATTCAACTATCTCAGATACACACAAGGTTTCCCTCTAATTCTGTCTTTATAAATAGATTCTTTAGACATTTCAGGAATGAAGATTCTTTATACAAAATCCAAGATGCAACCTGTGTACACTAAATTATAGTCTGTTAAAATAATTTTCTTGTAGCAAATGCTATAGTGTATGCCATTTTATACATTCTCATTTAATTTTCACAACCTGCCAGGCACTATTATTAGAGAGGTCACATAAACTGGCTGGCACCCAGCTGGTAAGAGGTAGAACTGTGGTATAAGCTTAGATACTCCCAGGTCAAAGCCCTTTCAACTACAACACGAGTAGTACAATATCCATTTAAAGGCTAACTCTATCAACAGCAGATTTAGGGTCTTTGTTTATGCCTAGCCTAGTTGGTCTGCCCTCGTCAGGTGTATTCTATTCCTCCATAGTTAATAATTTATGCAGTGACCAAACCAGTCTTCTGAACACTAAACACTTCTTTCTTGGTTAAGATTATGTTATCATTTTATGTGACATATGTGCACAAACACTTTTTTTTGCATTTATCTTTCTCAGTTTATTATTTCTCTTCTCCCCCAGGGATTCTTTTTTCTAACTATTTCTAGGCACATAGGGTTGACAAGCTCTGGTATGGGCTTTATATCCTGCTGTCCAGAGCTCATAATTGTCATACTTTCTGCTGAGCTGGCCATTCTGTTTAATAATTATTTGGCTCTTTAAACTGAGCTGGCAATCTGTCAGCCTAGTAACAGAAGCAGAAAGTTCAAGTCACAATACCTGTTCTGCCAAGTTAAAAGCTATTTCTTTTGGCTACCAAAAACCTCTACAGTTTCCACAAAAGCTTCTCACCCAACTATATAGTTATCAAAAACTTCAATCAGCAACTGCAAGTACTACAGTAACTCAATCCAATTTCACTTCTGATTCTAATTACCCTGAGTTAAGCCAGATCCCACAGATTAAGGAAAATGACCTACAATGTTGTTCATCAAGAAACAGTTGCAAATTCAGAGGCCTAAGCCACCTGCACTTCTCAACAACTGATTACAAATTCAGGGACTCCCATTACTCTCTTGGTTTGATAATTGGCTATAATAACTCACAGAATGCACTTGAAGTGTTATACTTATGGTTACAATTTTATTTTAATAATTGGATACAAATAAAAATAAACCAAAAGAAGAGATGCATAGGACAAAGTCTGGGAGAATCTCAAATGTGAAATTCCATGTTCTTTCCATGAGTCAGGACATGATAACCCCCCCCCAGAACAGCAGCAATATATCTTATCAATCATAGAAGCTCTCTGGAGCCTTAAGTGTCCTGTGATGGTCAGGTTCATGTGTCAAGCCAGGTGACGGTACCCAGTTATCTGATCAAGCAAGCATTGGCCTATCTATTACTGTGAGGACATTTCATGACTTAAATCATCAGTCCATCGATTACACCTATGTCTGATTACATCTGCAGTTGGCTAAGGGGAATGTCTTCCTCAATGAGACATTTAATGTAATCAGTTGAAGGTTTTTAAGGGAGAGGAGTTAGCTTCAGCAGTCAGAAGAGAGAACTTTTATCTCTATTTCAGCCAGCCAGCCTTTCCTGAGGAATTCATTAAAAACCTTCATCAGAGTGCCAGCTTGCAGCCTGCCTTATGGAATCTGGACTTGTGCATCCCCACAGCTATGTGAGACACTTTCATAAAATCTCATACTATTTACAGATATCTCCTGTTGGTTCTGTTTCCCTAGAGAACCCTGATTAAAACATGTCCCAAGTTTATATGGGGTTTCGTTAGGTAGGCATGATTGACAGAATCAATGTCCAACGCATTAAGTTCAATCTGCAGCATCCCTCCTCTCCCAGAGATCAGGGAGGTGGGGCTAATATGTTATGGCTCAAAGCTCCAATCCCTTAATCACCTGGTTGTTCTTTTTGGTGTGGCCAGCTCCCACTTTAAAACTGCAGGTGTTTTGGCTCTTCCCTGTGGTCTCATTAGCATATGAACTATCAGGTTTGGTCCTGGGCCCACCACTAAGGACAAAATACACTCCTATTACAGGAAATTCCACATGTTTACAAGTACTTCCCCAGGAACTGAGGACAAAAACCAGCTACATTTTTCACTATATTGCACAGTTTATTCACGTGAAGATTTAAGAGAGGCATAGGTTTCTCAGTGGCATGAGTCTTATTTTTCTGAGAAATAGCAGGGAGGTTATCATGAGTCACATTGACCCATCACTTGGACCCTTTCTGAGGACAGATAGTACTGACCACAGTATCTGGGCAATTGTCAGAGATGATGGTCTGTTCCTAATGAGATTTACTGGAGTTTTGTATTTATGCCCCTATAACTTCTGACTTCAAGATCCTTCTTGCAATATATATTTCTGGGGTTAATGAAAAGAGGTAGTGTGAGGAATGCCCTACTTTACAAACACATTAAAATATTATTTTAACCACATCTGTTCTGCACAGAATTTTGGAGAATTTCTCAAAGCTTGGTCCATTGATCACTTACATCAGGACTATCAGGGAAGCTTAAATTTTAAGTGCAGGTTTTTCCTGTAAGCAGAGCCCAAGGAAAAGGATTTGTGCAAGTAGTTTATTTATGAAGTGATCCCAGGGATGAAAGGTAAGGAATTGAAGACATCTAAGGGTAGGAAGACAAAACAATACAAAGATGTATTGTCAAGTTGGCCATTGCTACTGGTATCTAGTTTAATTTGGGAGAAACTTCTAAAGACGATGGTGGAATGAGTCACAAAACAATTCACCTGGAAAAGTTTTTAATCCATTGGCTCTCATCTTTCATTGGTCAAGGATCATCACATGGGTTGTAATTCACCCTTATTTCTGAGTTACTCACTTCTCAGTGGGTTGTAGCATGTCTTCCATGCTATTGTGTCATAGAAACCTGGGGCAAGAAGCAAGAAGTATAAGGTGCTGTCTGGTGATTAATTGCACCTTTGTGAAACTGACCACAATCCATTTGGAAGTAGTTGGCATAAAAGCAACTGGAGTCCAAGTTGGGGCCAAAATTATAAGCAGGAGCTCAAGAGGTTTCAAATGCAACATAAAAATGGCAATTCATGGTAATCACCCATGATCTTTTGGATCACAGTTCCATGGTCTAAACTCTGTATTTCTAACATGGTCATCAGGCAGTTCTATGTGCACTCCACATTTGACAAACCTGGTCTGTAGTGAAATAAATAATATGGTACCTGTATTAATGGGAAAGTGAATCCAAAAGGGGATGCTTTTACCCAAACTCTCTTCTGTAAATCCAAGGCAATATTGGATGTAGAACAATATATTGTATGTAGGGAATTGCCCTTTCAAATGTCACTGAAGTAGCACAGCTTGGGTCTTGGTTGTTACTCAAAACTAGGAGCTAGAAAAATGGGGAAGGAACAGACTACAACTTCACACCCCTAACTTTTTCAGGGGCCACAGTAACTCAATCAAGCACACGATGCCACCTATCTCCATTCTTATCCAAACACGTGTGTGTGTGTGTGTGTGTGTGTGTGTGTGTGTGTATATACACACACACACACAAACATATGAACATATATAATCAGTCACACTTTACTGTGAAACAAATAAAAACAAAATGAAAAAATGCTTGGAAATGGTAGAAAGTTAGCCTGCTGTTTGAAAATGGAATAGAAGTGTTTAGTACATATAAATGTTAAAGAAAATGCAGAGCATGTATAGGATATAAGTTGTGGAGCACTAAATAAGGAGTCCTTAAAACCATTAGCAACTACCTGTTCCATCCTTGTAGATGAATGAAACCACTTGGGGGCAGAAACCAGGTCTATTCCTCTATTCCCTATTGATAAGTATACATTGAGAGCAGAAACATTCGAACAACAGCTAAGACACAAAAAATTCCTGATCTTGATGGGCTTGGATTCTTCTTCTGTTTAATGGCCCTTACACATTTTTTCAACTACTCTGCAGATAAATTGTTCTCTACTCCAAAGTGGTTGGGCACTGTGCTTCAAGTTGACACAGGATATGACCTTGGTTGGTTTGGGTTCATTTTTTCCACCTGCTAAGGCTTTCTTCCAACACCATATAATTCACCATATGCCCAGCTTAGCCAGTGAAAACCTTAGTGAATGGCATGTCCACCATTCCATGGAATTTCTCTCTTGACCTCTGGTGTGTAAAAGAACTCATTAAATTTCCAATAAATTTTCAAAGAGTGAAAAAGTGGGTAGGTGTATGTGGCATAGGAATACATCTGTTATATGAACACCATTTTAAAAGTGGGCGTAATGTAGACTGTAAGAGAATGGCATCTACTTGAGACTTGTCAAAGCACTTTCATATATAATGTTGGAAATAGTGGAGACTAAACCACATGCAAACTGAGAATGTCTAAAGTAGAAACTAACAGCCTTAAAATGAAGCCTGCCTATAAGACAAGAAAGGAACACATAGAGGGCTATGTAGAGAAGGGAAACTTTTTTTCTGTTGTCAAGGAGTGTGCAGAGAGAGTTTTAGAGAGAGAGAAAAGATTGCCCTACAGCATAAATGGGGAGTTGTGTACCTGGATGTCTTCCATTTGTCTCCTCAGATCTGGTCTCTATCGTTCTCTATTCTGCTCTCTGTTGTGAGAGGCTGATCTGTAAAAACTACCAATGTTTTCCTTACCCCTAATTTCCAATTGGATTTGTTTCATGAGGATCCTTGGCAGAAGATAAGGGATAAATACAGCTGTCAGAGTACTTATCACCATATCTCCCTCCCTGTCATTTAGCCTTGAGCTGGATAGGTTTTTCAACCAAAGGCAACCTTCTTGACAAGGCTCTGGCCTTCTGAGTCCCAGTTACCTACTTTCTCATCTCCCTTCAGGCAAGCCACTAGTAACATCTCTGCAGTTACTAGCACTGCCCATTATGGTTCATGCATTATCTTTTATAGTTTTTCTTTATCTCACCCACATCTTTATAAATAGTACCTTTGTTAATCACTCCCTGAATTACCCAAATCCAAGAGCATCATCTGTTTCCTGTTGGGTTCCTGACTAATGCAAGGAAAATTCAAATTAGCTCTCTCCAAATTTTCTATAATTGTATCTTGGTCTCTAAAAATTATAGTTCATTGAAAATGGATTTTCATTCAAGATGATTTAAGGAGGAAGATAATCAAATATTCATATTAGGAAGAAGATTATGTTTTGCCTAAGAAATTCTTCTGCAGCATCTGATGACTACAGCAAAGACAAACCAGTGACTCTTGTATTTCTGCAAACATTATCTTTTGCATGGTGGTTGATCCATTAGAAACATAATATTTTGAAGAAAAACACAGACCTACAGACCTAAAGAGGACATGAAGTTCTATTATAGCCTAATTCATCCTTTGCATGGAGTCACTTTTTCCTTTGTTTGTAATGAGTGTATGATGGTGGAGGTGAGAGGTGGGGGGAACCTGAGAAAAATTCCCCCTGAAATTCCTTCTGAAGTTCATTGTTATTTTATATACTGAACAAAGGCTGAGTAGTCAATCATCTTATTTAGATGCATTTTAAATGAATAAAATCTTAATTTTGTGTTCTATACACTATGGAACACTAATTCTTTGAAAAAAAAAACGTAAGAACCTTTTCCAAAAAAATACACCAGAGGAGGATTTGACCTCTACACATGGCCTAGGCTGTTCTAACTAGGTCAGTCAGCAAAACTAATCTGGACAGGCATTGAGTTTTAGCTAGACCATGAGGTTGAATCAAGTTTATCTTGTTCATATCTATATGGCAAGTGCCATATAGAAGGTTCTCATTAAATGTTTGTTGAAATAATTAGTGATTGATCATAAAACAGTCACTGAAAGGGAGTGAGGAAAAGGAAAAAAAATGGTGTTTCCTTTCTCTGCGTTTTCTTCAGACCAGGATAGGTCTTTGGCTAGACTAGTGGAAATGGGCTACAAGAGTTTGGTTTAATTTTGCATATAATTATCTAAATAATTAAATGTCTAAAACTAAATTATAATAGAGAAACTTAAAACCTGCCCTTAGCCTTTACAGAACTTGTAGTAGTTTTTAACACTTTATCTTGTTTTTCTTCTTTTGTTTTCTTTTACAATGTCAAGATATTTTGAAGAACTCTTTTAGTCATGCTATGCAGCCAAAGGTTCCATGTCTTCTGGTGGAACTTGAAGCTACACATTCCTCCAAAATGTGACTTACAGCAGTTATCAAAGTTATCAAATTCCTCCTTTGTTTCTTCGCTTTTTGATTCTATTAAAAAATTAATGGGAGGAAGATGGTGGAATAGGATAGGTTGAGTTCACCCTTGCTCCAAGGAACAGCTAGAGAAGGGATGGGAAGGTGACTGAGATGGAGATTCCATGGTGGAAGAGATCTGGGAGAGTCTTCTACACCACATAATGAGGACCTGGTTGCAAAAGCTGAAGAACTGAGATGCAGAGAATCAGAGACCATCTGGCTAGTGCAAACAGCCTAAAGCACCTCTTTCCAAATGGAAGACTGAAGCCTTCAGGAATGCAAGGTCCTGGAGACAGGGACTAGGAAGCAAGCCAAGCCATTTTCCTTGAATGCTCTACCCTCACCCACTCAGCCTCACACCCCAGGACTCACCCCACACCCCATGCACCTGAACCCCTTCACCTGCCACCCCAGCCCCCATGCTCCAAGAGCCCCCACCCCGACCCCCACCCCGTGCATACCTGCCCCACACCCCACCCCAAGCGTGTGCACGCCTGCCCCAGCCTAACCCACCTCTGCCATGTAAGCCCAGTCTTGCCCGGCCCTCCCAAGACCTGCTCACTCATGCACAGCCCCTTGAACCCTCCTCACCCTCCCTGCCCACTGCAGGTGGTTGCTGGTGCATCAAGGCTGCGGGCACTTATGTTCTCATACCCAGTTTACACATACCCCAGCCCATACAGTCTCACTACCCCATCTCACCGCCCTTGAGCTCTGCTCACATGTATATCAGTTTATGGCCCTTCCAGGTCCACGCATGTGCATGGGCCCCCCAGTCATGACCCCTAGCTCTGGGCAAGTGCTGACCTGCACATCTGGGACACACCCACCCCCAACCCATGCAGGCACAATCTCGGCCCACTGTCCCTGAACTCTGCACATGGGCACACCAGGCCCCTGCCCCCTAGACTAACACACACTAGGGCCCCGCACCCAGGACCCATGCACCACATCCTCCTTGCTTCCGGGCACCTACGCATTCATGCACTGACTTCTTGACTACTGCAGCCCAACCCACACATGTGCACCTTCACCCCAACCCCCCAGCACAAGCACCCTGTTCCCACACCTGGCAGGTGTGCACATGTGTATCTGTGCTACATATCCCCCACTCTGCACATGCATGCACACCTGCTCCAACTTCCTCTAAAGTTGTGCACCCATGCCAGGGCCCTCCCCACCCAAAATCACCCTTCCCACACGTGTTCCACAATCCCTGTGACATGTGCCCCACCCTTATACACTCCCACATCTGCAGCTGGGCTGCCTGGACCACTACCCCTGCACAAGGACGCACCCACCCCATCCCATCTGTGCCCTGACCTCTGTGCCATCTACCCTGTATCCAGATGCCTATGACCCTCATGCCCCACGTGCCCACCAACATCCTATGTGCACACCAGCCCTCATGCATCCACACAACACTCATCTGCCTCTCTCAGTCCCCTACCTCTATGACCCCCGCACGGCACCCTGCTCCTGCACTCCAAGGCCAGCCTGAGCTGCATCCTGTACCACAGTCCCCACACTGCACCTCCACAACTCTTTGCCTTGCACCTTGTGCTCACAGGCACCAGTGCAGCATCCCCAACCTGTACCTATACCTACGTGGCAATGCATCACCACACTGCTGTACCCCACCCTCATCCCACATCCTACTGCACATCCACCCCACAAATAAAAAGCTTTAGACTACTGAAGGAAATCAACTGCCAAAGTAACCCTACCAAGATATTTACATGCCCTGAAGACAACAGATCACTAAGCATATCAAGATGCAGTCAGATTTACCCCAGCCTAATGACCAAAGTAAAACACCAGAGGAGACACAGACTTTGGAACAACTAAACAAAGATGGTCATATAACTCTACTAAATAGAATAAATGGGATGGCTAATGAAATAAAGGAGATCAAGTAGACAATAGAAGAGCATAAAGAGAAATTTGAAAAAATAAATAGAAAATAGCAGATATCACAGTGATTAAAGATGCTATAGACCAAATAAAAAAATGTAATAGAGACACACAACAGCAGATTTCAAGAGGCAGAAGAAAGAATAAGCAAACTACAGGACAGGACAGCTGATTTTGAACACTCAAAATAGTAATGGCAAAAAATGATGGAAAAATTTTAATTGGACATCAGGAAAATGATGGACAAAACAAAGCATGCAAATATAAGAATCATTGATGTCCCAGAAGAAGAAAAAAAGTGTAAGGGCTAGGAGGACTAGTTGAGGATATAATTGTGGAAAATTTCCCAATCCTAATAAAGGACATAATGTGAAAATCAAAGAAGCCCAAAGAACTCAAATTGAATGAAACCAAATAAATGTTCCCCAAGATGCACACTAATCAGACTGTCAAATGTTGAAAAGAAGCAGAAAATCCTGAAAGCAGCAAAAGAAAACATCCTACTACATGAAAGGGAAACCACATAAAACTGAGTTCAGACTACTCAACTGGTACTATGGAGGCAAGAAAGCTGTGTATGATATATTTAAGCTCCTGAAAGAGAAAGACTTCCAGCCAAGAATTTTATACCCAGACTAATCATCCATCAAAACTGAGGGAGAAATAAAAATGCTCATAGACAAACAAATCCTGAAAGAATGTGTCAGCAAGACACCCACCCTACAAGAAATACTAAAGGGAGTTCTGCCTGCTGAAAAAAAAAGACAGGAGAGGGAGGTATGAGACAGACACTGGCAAAAATTAAGGGAGCAATAGATGTTTCAGCAATAACAGTAGGAAACTTCAATACATCACTCTCCTCTGTAGATAGAACAACTAGACAGAGGATCAACAAGGAAATGAATTAGACTTAACAGACATATATAGGTCATTACACCCAAAACACCAAGATATATATTCTTCTCTAGTGCTCTTGGAACATTCTCTAAGATAGATCACATTCATGGGCACAGAACTGGTCTTTATAAATTTAAAAGCATTGAAATTATACAAAGCACTTTCTCTGATCACAATGGAATGAAACTGGATATCAATAACCACCAAAGAAAAATAATTTCATAAATATATAGAGATTAAATAACACACTCTTAAACAACCAGTGCATCAAAGAAGAAATTGTTTGAGAAATCAGTAGCGATTTGGAGACAAGTGAAATGAGAAAAAAGCATATCAGAACTTATGGGATGTGTCAAAGGCTGTGCTGGTAGGGAAATTTATTGCCCTAAATGTTTATATTAAAAAAGAAGAAAGAGCAAAATTTGAGGACTTAACTACTTACCTGGGGGAACTTGAGAAAGAAGGGCAAACTAAAACCAAAGCAAATAAAAGAAGAAAAATAGCAAAGATTAAAGCAGAGTTAAATGAAAGGGAAGCAAAAGAACAATAGAAAAAAATTAATAAAACCAAAAGTTTATTCTTTGAGAAAATCAATAAATCAATGGACTACTAGCAAAACTGACAAAAAAAATAAGAGAAAGGATGCAAATAAACAAAATCAGAAATGAAAGGAGAGTCATTGCCACAGACTCTAAAGAAATAAAAATAAATCATAAAAGGATACTATGAACAACTATATTCCAAGAAAGTAGACAACATAGATGAAATGGACAAATTCTTGGAAACACACAAACAAGCTATGCTGACTAAAGAAAAAATAGAAGATCTTAACAAACTAATCACAAGTAAAGAGATTCAATCAGTCTTCAAAAATCTTCCTACAAACAAAAGCCCAGGGCCAGATGGCTTCACAGGGGAATTTTATCAAACAATTAAAAAAAAAACTAACATCAATCCTGCTCAAACTTTTCCAAAAAATTGAGGAAAAAGGAAAACTACCTCACTCATTTCATGAAGCTAAAATCACTTTACTACCAAAACTGGATAATGATGCTATAAGAAAGAAAAACTACAGGCCAATCTCACTAATGAACACAGATACAAAAATTTTCAACAAAATATTAGCAAATCAAATCCAAGAATACATTAGAAGAATTATGCACCACGACCAAGTTGAGTTCATACCAGGAATGCAAGGATGGCTCAACACAAGAAAATCAATTAATGTAATGCAGCACATTGACAAATCAAAAGTGAAAATTACATGATCATCTCAATTAATACTGAAAAAGCATTTGACAAAATTCAACATCCTTTTCTGATAAAAAGACTTCAAGAGATATGAATCAAAGGTAACTTCCTCAATATGATAAAGGGAACATATGAAAAACTGATATCCAGCATCGTACTCAATGGAGAGAGACTGAAAGCTTTCCCCCTAAGATCAGGAATGAGACAAGGATGCCCACTGTCACCACTATTATTCAATATTGTGCTAGACGTTCTAGCTCAAGCAATCAGGCAGGACAAAGAAATAAAAAGCATCCAAATTGGAAAGGAAGAAGTAAATCTTTCATTATTTGCAGATAACATGATATTATTCTTGGAAAATCCTGAGAAATCTGCAACAGCAAGGTAGCAGGATATAAAATTAATGTGCAAAAATCAGTAACATTTCTTTACACAAGAATACCTAGCTGAGGAATCAGTTAAGGAAAAAAATTCCATTCAAAATACCAACTAAAATAATCAAATATTTAGGAATGAACTTAACTAGGGACATAAAGGACATGTACACAGAAAATGACATAACATTGTTAAAAGAAATCAAAGAATATCTAAATAGGTGGAAAGACATTCCCTGCTCATGGATAGGAAGGTTAAATACAGTTAAGATGTCAATTCTACCCAAATTGATCTACAGATTCAACACAATGCCAATCAAAATTCCAACAACTTAATTTGAAAATTTGGAAAAGCAAGTTACCAAATTCATCTGGAAGGGTAAGAGACCCCGAATAGCTAAACACATCCTAAAAAAGAACGAAGTGGAAAGATCAATACTTGCTGATTTTAAAACCTATTATAAAGCCACAGTGATCAAAACAACATGGTACTGGCACAAAGATAGAAGTATTGACCAAGGGAATTGAATTGAGAACACTGAAATACATCACCAAATCTGTGGTCAACTGATCTTCAACAAGGCCCCCAAATCCACTGAACTGGGACAAAATTGTCTCTTTAATAAATGGCCATGGGAGAACTGGATATTAATAGTCAAAAAAAAAAAAAAAAGAAAGAGGACCCTTACCTTACACCCTATACAAAAATTAACTCAAAGTGGATCAAACACCTACATATACGAATGAATATCATAAAAGTCCTACAAAAAATGTAGGGAAACATATTCAAAACCTAGTAATATGAGGTAGATTTCTTAAATTTACACCCAAAGCACAAGCAACAAAAGACCAAATGAATCAATGGTAACTCCTCAAAATCAATTGTTTTTGCACCTCAAAAGATTTTGTCAGAAAGATGAAGAGGCAGCAAGTCAATGGGAGAAAATATTTAGAAATCACACATCGGACAAAGGCTTGATATCCTATATACATAAAGTAATCATACAACTCAACAACAAAAGAGCAATCAACCCACTTATAAAATGGGATAAAGATATGAATAGACATTTTTCTGAAGAGCAAATACAGATGGCTCAAAAGCACAGAGAAGCTCATTTTCATTAGCTATAAGGGATATGCAGATTAAGACCACAATGAGATACCACCCCACACCTATAAGAATGGCTGCTATTAAACAACAGGAAACTACAAATGTTGGACAAAATGTTTAGAAATTAGAACACTTATGAACAGCTGGTGGTAATGTATCATGGTACAGCTGCTATGGAAGACAGTTTGGCGGTTCCTTAGTAAACTAATATTGAGTTGCCCTATGACCACGCAATAGCCCTACTCGGTATATACATGGAAGAGCTGAAAAGAGTGACACAAACAGACATTTGCACACCAATGTCCATAGAAGTATTATTCACAATCACCAAAAAAAAGGAAGCAATCCAAATGACCATCAACAAATGAGTGGATTGACAAAATATGGTATATACATATGACAGAATATTATGCAGCAGTAAGATGAAATGACATCCTGAAGCTCATGACAAGATGGATGAGCCTTGAGGACATAATTCAGAGTGAAATAAGCCAGACACAAAAGGATAGATACTGTATGACCTAGAGATACATGGAAGCTAGATATGGGTGAACAGTTAGTTAATGAGGTTGAACTCAAATGTCAGGGACTAGATAAAAGTGAAGGTGGTTCATTAGTGGGTCCATAAGTAATATTACCATATTGAAGGTGAGTATGATGGAAAGGGATTGTATAGGACCATGTATCTCACTGCTTAACACTATAAATACAAATAAGTTATTGCAAGCATTACTTCAAAGGTATTATCCTTCTACAAAGTGTGTATAAGTTTGGGTTATAGGGGGGAACTGCTGTTGCATGCTATGGGCTGTGTTTAACAGGAAAATATCAACAGTACCATGGCAACACCAGGGGTAAATAATAGGATCAGGGACAAGAGTTAAGAGGAAGTTTAGATTTTCTATTTGGTGAGAGTGTGGTTATTGGCTATCTTTTCCTAGGGAACAATGAAATTATCTAAAATTGAGAGTGTTGATAGATTGTTGACTTTGGACATTATACATGATGCCCAATGAATGGAGGGGGCTGAAGGATGCACTGACTGAGAAGAAGATTGGTGAGTGATGGTGTATACATAGGATCATATATTGTTCTGCTACAAATAGGAATGAAATTGTGAGGCATGCAACATTGCGAATGAACCTGTGGGACATTTGGTGTAGCAAAATAAACCAGAAACAAAAGAGCGATTATTATATGATCTCCTTAAAAAATATTTATAAGAAAACAGGGGCCTAGATTGTAAACTCTTAAAGCAGTCACATTTAGTCCAGAGTGGTAATTATTATTTCTGGATTTTGAGAGGCTTTTTTATATATGTATAACCTGATATTTAAAGAGAAGAATGAAGCCAATCAGGTTTGGATTAAGGTAATTTAAAACACACAGGTAAGGAAGATGCTGTCTATATTTTGGAACCTTATCTACTCTTTGAGACCAAAGGAAGGAATGTTTATTTTGTCCAGAATCTAAATTTTCTGTAGCACATAATCTAACTCAACCTTTATGGATAGCTCATTTAAACAATTGAAACACAGGGGGCCCAGAATAAGAATAAGGGCCTTTAATCCAGTATAGCTTAATGTAATGCCTGGATACATCCCAGAATATATTAAGCAGATAATCGAAATATATTGGCAAAGTCTCCTGAGGGATGGAAGAAAAAATATGGAACTATTGTACTTTACCACCAGGGAAATTCCTCATACTGTCAAACATTAGGGACAACAAAATCAATAGGCCAAACCCTTGATCTTGAGGCTTATTCTTGTGAAGCTTATTTATGTAACAGAGTAGCTTAGCCTACCCATAGGTTTGCTTAAGAGTTACTTCTGTAGGACCTCTTGTGTTGCTCAGATGTGGCCTTACTCTCTCTAAGCCCAACTTTGCAAGTGAAATCATTGACCTTCTCCTTACATGGGATATGACATCCAGGGGTGAAAGTCTTCCTGATGGCATTGTAGATGACTCCAAGGGATGAGTTTGGCCCTGGAACCATTGGATCAACAATTCCATCCTAACCAAAAGGGAGAAAAGAAGTGTAACTAATAAGTATTAGTGGTTGAGAGTTCAAATACAGTCGAAAGGCTACTCTGTAGTTGACTCTTATGCAAGTCTCAGTTAGACATTGCTACCTATCATAACTTACCAAACACCAACCAAAACCATTCCAGTCAACCCTAAAGAATACTTAAGGCAATATATAAGATTCTACAAATGTTCCATGCACTAGAGTAACTTTCCAGAAACCTACCAAATGGGTCACTGGACCAGATAAGTCCTGAAACCTAGAGGGGCCAGCCTCTCCAGAACATCAGCTAGGTCCATCTCTCTAACTCATATTATTGACAGCCTCTTCCACCATGAAAAAGTTAGAATGAGCAAAGCCCAAATACTGCTATAGAACAGGAGAAAGATCGAAGTTGATGGTAGAGTTATACAGAGAAGGTAGAGTTTAACAAATGAGTGTGATGGCTGAATCTTTATTTTGATATTTCTTTTAGTCTCTAGTATCTGAGAGCAGCTAGAAGTAAAAATCTAAAGTTGTGGAATTTAACCCATAACAAACTCTAAAATCAATTCTACAACTAATTGTTTTACTGTGCTTTGAAATTCATTGCTTTTTTGTACATATGTTATTTTTCACAGAAAAGAAAAAAATGTCAATTGCAATGATATATATATATTTTTTCCTTCTAGCCTCTAATGTTCTGGAGCAACTAGAAGAAAAAATCTGAGATGATGGTATGGTAGCCCAAGACAGATTCTGGGATCTGTCTGGTAACTACTTGTTGAAAGTGCTTTGAAAATTATTGCTTTTCTCTTTCTTTGCTTTTTATATGTGTTATATTATACAATTAAAAAGTTAAAAATAAAAAATAATAATGGGAGAAGAAAATGTCTAATGTTATATACAAAGCCTTTGGAGAATGTGCATATTCCCCCAATGGGGAAGGTGAGATGAATAGTTGATAGGAACAAAAGAAGACAAAGCCTGGCACACCCATACAGAGACTGGGTACTAAAGATGTTTCAGAATTTGCAAAAATCTTGACAGCTTTCTCAGAAAAATCATATTTAAAAAGTAATTTCTAAATAATTGAAAACTTAGAAGGGGGACACCTGAAAGTTGGCTTCAACCTTGGTAATTAGCTAAAATCTAATATTGCACCTAGGTTTCTGTCTTTGGAAGGATGAATAGCTTAATATCCACATCAGCATCATTCTGGAACCCCTGAATAGCATCAATAATATTAAAAATCTAGGGGAAGAATACAGAGTATGAAGCTCCAGGACTCAGGCCTCTCACCAAGACAACTATTGAACAAGCAGGAATTGTCTGAAACAATGGTTTTGTAACTCTAGAGACCAGAAGAACACTGTATGACATCCATGGAAGAGCAGGAGAAAAGGCAGAAAAATTATGGTAAATTGCTTTCTCTGCATAGTGGCTACCAATGCCCATCCCCCACTCTCACTACCTACATTGACTCAAGAATAATAGATCTCAACAAACCAATTACTATAATGAGTTTGAATCAGTAATCAAAAACCTCCCAATAAAGAAAAGCCCAGGACCAGATGGCTTCACAGGGGAATTCTACCAAATACTCCAAGAAGTTAAAATTCCAATTCTCCCCAAACACTTCCAAAAATTGAAGATGAGTAAATACTCCCTAAGTAATTCTATAAAGCTGACATCACTCTCATACCAAAGCTGAATAATTATACAAAAAAAATGGCAATCCAATATTGTTTTTAGTACGGATGCAAAAATCCTCAACAAAATGCTAGCAAACTGAATCCAATGGCATATCAACATAAGGAAATCAATAAGTGTAATATAACACATTAACTCAATGAAGGAAAAACAAACACATGACCATCTCACTTGATGCAGAAAAGGCATTTGAAGAAGCATGCTTTCTTGATAAAAACACTTATTACACTAGGAATATGAGGAAACTTCAACATATTCATTGGTAATTTCATTGTACTGGAAGTTCCTGAAACAGCAATGAGGTAAGAAAAAGAAATAAAAGACATCCAAATTGGAAAGGAAGAAGTAAAGCTTTCCCTATACACGGAAGAAATGTTCCTATATATAGAAAATCCTGAAAAATCCACCACAAAACTCCTATATCTAATGAATGAATTGAGCAATATGATTGGGTACAAGAGCAACTATCTAAAACTCAGAAGTGTTTCTACACACAAACAATGAACAATCAGAAGAAGAAATCAAGAAAAAAATTCATTTACAATAGCAACTACAAGAATCAAATACCTAGGAATAAATCAAACCAAAGATGCAAAAGCCCAGGACCAGATGGCTTCATAGGGGAATTCTGTTGTACACAGAACTATATACAAAACATTGTTAAAATAAACTAAATACCTAAATAAATGGAAGGACATTCTATGTTCATGGATTGGAAGACTTAAGTACCATTAAAATGCCAATACTACTGAAAGCAAATAATAAATTCAATACAACCTCAATCAAAATTCCAGCAATCCTTTTTATAGAAATGGAAAAGCCAATCATAAAATTTATATGAAAGTGTAAGGGGCCCTGAATAGCTAAAGCTGTCTTGAAAAAGAAGAATGAAGTTGGAGGACTCACACTTCCCAATCTTAAAACTTATTACAAAGCCACAGTAATTAAAACAGCATGGTAGTAGCACAAGGACAGGTATATAGACCAATGGAATAGAACTGAGAGTTCAGAAATCAACCCTTACATTCATGCCAACCGATTTTTGACAAAATGACAAAGACCACTCAATTGGGAAGAAATAGTCTCTTCTTTCTGGTATGAGAAAACTCCATTTCAAAAAAAACGTAAAAAGGATCCGTACATCACACTATATACAAAAATAAACTCAAAATGGATTAAAGATCTTAATATAAAAGCAAGAATTATCAAACTCCTAGAAAAAATAGAGGAAAGTATCTCCAAGAGCTTGCGTTAGGCAATGTTTTCTTAGACTTAATGCAAAAAGCACAAGCAGCAAAAGAAAAAATAGATAAATAGGACCTCATCAAAATTTAAAACTTGTGCCTCAATGGAATTGATCATGAAAGTAAAAAGGCAACCTACACAATGGGAGAAAATATTTGGAAACTACGTATTGAATAAAGTATCACTATCCAAAATACATAAAGAAATCCTTGGACTTAACAACAACAAGACAAGCAAAACAATTTAAAAATGGGCAAAAGACTTGACCAGACATTTCTCCAAAGAGGATATACAAATGGATAGAAAGCATATGAAAAGGTGCTTAACATTATTAGACATCAGAGAAATGCAAACCAAAACCACAATGAGATACCATTTCACACCCATTAGAATGGCTGCTAGGAAAAAGAAAAGGAAAATAACTAGTCTTGGAGAGGATGGAGAAAATTAGGGATACTCATTCATTGTTGACAGTGTAAAATGGTGCAGCTGCTATGGAAGATAGTTTGGCAGTTCCTCAGAAAGCTAAATATAGAACTACCATGTAACCCAGCAATCTCACTACAAGCTATATACCCAAAAGAATTAAAAGCAGGGACACAAACAGATATTTTCACACCTATGTTCTTAGTTGCATTATTCATAATTGCCAAAATTTGGAAGCAACCCAGGTGTCCATCAACTGATGAGTGGATAAATAAAATGTAGTATACATATACAATGGAATATTGTTCATCCATAGAAATGAAGTCCTGATACATGTGGAAACATGGATGAACCTTGAAGACATCATGTTGATGAAATAAGCCAGACACAAAAGGACAAATATTATATGATCTCACTGTTTTGAAACAATTAGAATTAACAAACTCATACAGTCAGAATCTAGAATATTGATTATCAGGTGTGATGGTTAGGCTCTGGTGCCAATTTGGCCAAGTGATGATGCCCAGTTGTCTGGTCAGGCAAGCACTGGCTTGACCATTGCTGCAATGACATTTTGTGGCTGGTTGATAAACATACAGGCTGGTGTATTAAATTATCAGTCAGTTGATTACATCTGTGGCTGATTACATCTGCAATCAACTAAGGCATGTCTCCCACCAACAAGATAGCCCAATCAATTCATCCAGACCCTTCATCAGAGCTGCCAGCTTCACAGCCTGCCCTGCAGATTTTGGACTGCTCCATTCCCACGGTTGCATGAGATACCTTTATAAATCTCATATTTACAGATATCTCCTGTTAGTTCTGTTTCTCTTGAGAAACCTGACTAAATATACCAGGAGATGAGGTAGGGATAGGGAATGGGAAGTTAAAGCTTCAAATGTATAGGGTTCCTATTTGGAATGATGGAAATGTTTTGGTAATGGATGGTGGTAATGATACCACTACATTGTGAATGCAATTAACAGCACTGAAATATATATCTGAATATGATTAAAAGGGGAAATGTTCAATTGTATATATGGTAACATTAACAATTTTAAAAAATCTATTGAACTCCACTATACAATCAAGGATTCTTAAGTTAAACCATGGACTTTAATTAATAGTACAATTATAAAACCATGCTGTCTTCAATTGTAACAAATTTTCTACACCAATGCACAATGTTGGTGGTGGTTTGGTATATGGGAATCCTTTATTTTATGTTTGATTGTTCTATAAATACACAACTTCTCTAATAAAACATGTGTGTTATTATTTTGCATTCATTCCTATGTAGCAAGGAATTTAGCCTCACCTAAAGAGGTCTGTCTAGCCTTTGTCCTGGCTCCTGGGGAGGGAGTATAATGCCTAAGCTGTTGTAACTTCCTAAGTGATGGGAGTGTCATTATTCACTGTAGGCCCCTGTGACCCCATCTGATAGTTTAGACTAATGAGGTGGCTCATGGTGGGCCACTTAGGCCACATGATATCATCTTGACCTCTGGGCAGATGAGGAACTGGAGATTGAGTTCAGCAACCTGGATAATGATTGATTGAATCATGCCTATGTAATGAAGCTTCAATAAAAACTGGAAATTCAAGCTTGATAAGCTTCTTCGGTTGGCAATAGTCTATGTATATTGTCACACATTTATACTGATACTGGAAAAGTAACATTCTGAGCCATGGAAGCTTCACATTTGGAATCCTCCCAGACTTTGCCCTATGCACATCTTCCTTTGGCTGGTTGTAATTTGTATCATTTTTCTATAATAAAATTGTAATAATAAGTATAACTCTTTCCTGAGTTCTGTGAATAACTCTAGCAAATTATCAAACCTAAGGGTGCTTGTGGGAACCCCTGAATTTGTAGCCATCTGGTCTGAAGGAGGGTGGCCCTAGGGATCCCTGAACTTGCTGCTGATGATGAGAGGAATCTTGTGAGGACTGCTCCCTCAACCTGGTAGTTTGGCTCAAATATAACATGGAATGAAAATCTCCTTATGATATTTATATGCTGAAATTATTTCAGTCAGTTGAAGTATAAAAATATATTTATTGCAAGAGTAAATTGTAATGTATTTTTTTAAAAAAAAATTTAATTTCTGTACCTTGAATAATGTAGCATTCCATAAAACTAAGTGTCCTCAAAAATAGATTGTTTTTGTCTAGTCATTATTTTTGCCCATTCATTGCTTTCTCATTAAAAGTCGTGGAATTATAGGAGAAAGCATGGGTAGCAGAGGACAATAAAATATGGCTATAATGTTGTTGACCTTGGGGAAGAACAGGTTGCCATAAATAGAAGCTGAGAAAGTGCTGACCTATGATCTAGCCCAGATCATAGGTCAGCACTTTCTCAGCTTCTATTTATGGCAACCTGTTTGGAAATTTGGATCAAGATTTCCAATTTGAGGAAAAGAAGACACAGAAAGCATGGGGTGACAGTCTTGCAGTTATTCTATGATGGTCTAGGGTGGTCTCTCACCTTTTGGAATCAGTCTCTGATTTGGAATTTTAAAGTCCTTTCCAATACAGACTCAGAGAGTACAATATCCTCCTCCTTTCACAGATGATGAAATTAGGTACAAGAGTGGCAGTGACATTTATTTTTGATCACAGGGCAAATTAAAAATGAAAGTATACAACTATTAAATAAATAAAAGTCAGAGAATTATATGAGGGCAAGCTTATCTTTGATATGTAAATCTATTAAATTTAAATCTATTTGAGTGAAATGGATACAGATGGAAGTAGTTCCCACTTGTGGGTTTAGGTCAACACATGGGACAGGCATGATATTAATAAGCAGAACACCATTTCTATTCTCACTGTACAACCTACAGGAATAGTTAGAATCCTACACCATTTAAAAATAAACCTTCATCCTCCATTTCATCAGAGGACCACTTTATACTTCAGTTTACAATTTACCATTTAATTCTGTCAGAGGTTAATCTTTGCATGATTTGTCTCTCTCTGGATTGAAGAACACTAGTGTGATTAGAAGATTGCCCATGTCTGCTGTGGTAGCCACACACATTCTAGGGATAGAAATTCATCCAGAACTTTTCTTCTTAAGATCATTATATGTGAAGGCAAATGGGTTTCTTATCACTTTATCTCAACAAGTAAGACAAGAATATTAGGATTTTCTTTCATACTTTTTCTCCAGAATGTGATTAAAAAGACCTGGTTTGTCTCTGTCTCAGAATCACTGCAAGAAAGGGTGGACAAGGAGAAGGTGGCAGAAGCATAGTTTCTTAATCTGGATGTTCTAATAAACAGAATCAGAGGTAAGGATTAAAGCACTACTACTGTATTTGGTGTAAGCCTAGAAAGTGTGAAGGATGAAGACAAAGGGAAATGAGGCAAGGAAAGATAAGTGATATGTTATAGCAATGGCCATTGTCATGATGAGCCAGAAAAATAGATAACAGGTCACTTGGCAAATATATCAGTCTATACCATCATTCCTCCAGAAGATGCAAGGAAAACTGCACATCAGAGCAGTTCGTGGTAGAGAGAAAGGATAAGGAATTTATCTGACTAGCTCCCTAGTGTCTCTGTTTTCCATTAGTCAAGGTTCACACCACAGAGAATGGACTCCCCTTTAATTCTAGATTGTATCATCCAGGCCCTGCCAGCCATTCACGAAGCCAGATGCCACACTTTATAGTGTCTCATCCAAGCCAGAGAATGAAGGTGGGGGAGGGGAGCTGGCATGGATCAGTTCTGCATATTGGTTTTATGTGTTATGCAGGTTCCAGGATACAGCTTAACTCCAGAAGCTCGGCAAAGTAGTAGAGGGGGAGAAGTCTGTGAAACCATTGGTACCTTCAGAAAGGAACAGAAAGTCAAAGGAATCTGAAAAAAGTATATAAAGTTTTTTATACAAAACAAGCATTACGCAGGCACTAATGATGTATTATGCCATAATCCCTCACCACAGACAATTTCAGTAGAAGTGGACAATGCTCTGTGCATTCCCATTATCCCACATTCATATGGGCACTGCTGTGTTTACCTTGCTTCTGCTGAGCTTTCTCTCAAGTTAGGAAAGGTTGATCAGCTCCACATAGGCACACATTTGGAGATATGGGTGTGTAAAAAAATGGCTTTTTCTCATTCCTGTCATACTTACTGTTCTAGTTTGTTAGCTGCTGGAATGCAATTTACTAGAAACAGAATGGCTTTTAAAAAGGGGGATTTAATAAGTTGGTAGTTTACAGTTCTAAGGCCGAGGAAATGTCTCAATTTAAACAAATCTATAGAAATGTCCAATCTAAGGCATCCAGGGAAAGATACCTTGTTTCAAGAAGTCTGATGAAGTTCACAGTTTTTCTCTCAAGTGGAAGAGCACATGGTGAACACAGTCAGAGTTACTCTCTCATCTGGAAAGGCATATGGTGAACACGGTCAGGGTTCCTCTCTCATCAGGAAGGGCATATGGTGAACACAGCATCATCTACTAACTTCTTCTCCTGGCTGCCTGTTTCATGAAGCTCCCTGGGAGGTATTTTCCTTCTTCATCTGCAAGGGTCACTGGCTGGTGGACTCTGCTTCTCATGGCTATGTCATTCTGCTCTGCTCTCTCTGAATCACTCATTCTCCAAAATGTTTCCTCTTTTATAGGACTCTAGAAGCCCAAACGGGTGGAGACATGTCATCACCTAATCCATCTTAACAACCACTCTTGATTGGGTTACATCTCCAGGGAGATGATCTAATTACAGATTCAAACATACAGTATTGAATAAGGATTATTCTGTCTTTACGAAATGGGATTTTGATTAAAACGTGACTTTTCTAGGGGACATACATCCTTTCAAACCAGCACACTTCCCCTATTCTCTTTTTGCTTCCCATTTTGCTTCCTTCCAAACAAACTAACTCCACCTATGTCCTTGTCTTTAGCTCTAAGACATGATAATAAAGGGTTTTAGATGGTAGTAAAGGGATTTTGAGGCCCATTTTGAGGGATTGTGATTTGTAATCCCTGAAGAAAAGGAACTGGAAGCAAGTGCTTGGGGTGAGTAGGAGAATTGAAAGAAACACATATAGTAAAAGCCCAGTCCCATCTGAGACAGAACCCCAGCGAGCAATTGCAAGGATTCTTTATAGCCTCATGCCTGGCTCTACAACCATCAGAGAAGTGGTGAGGGTTTCTGTGAGTGATAGTCATGAAATGGGACCTCTCTGAGCTTATCCAGAGGTAAGTGACCGATCAGTGGAAGAGCAATGATGTTACCACCACAGACTGAGGACCTGGTGTCTCCAGCAGTTCTCTGGAAACACATTAACTTGGACCCTCTATGTCCTATGTGCAAAGATGGATTTTGGAGATTTAGTATTGGTGAGATTAAATGCCAGTTAAGAGGGCAGGGTTCTGAATGTATATAATTTAATTTGAAGAAATAAAGGAATGTGGTATTTCTCGTAACTGAGATATTGCAGAGGAAACTCACCCTTGACACATACACATGTGGTAAAAGCCTGTTTGGGCTGAAAAGGATAGCCAAAACCTGCAAGAGAAATGGTCTAAAGGGGATCTGGTGCCACGAGGTATATGCTTGCCTAGTGAGCTACTTATGCTCATTCTTCTCAAGTCTTAACTTACCTGAATATTATAGACACTAAATCTCACAGATCAGTTTAGAATTAAGTTCTATTGTACATTTCCCATTTCCAAAGCAGGCAGACATTTTTGCCCTTGTAGCACATGCTGTTATTGAACCATGGATATCTCCTCCACTGTTATCACTCCTTTACACTTTATATAATAGCTTCCTCTTGCAAAAGGGCTTTCTCTGACTACCGAAGCAGACTACCTACAAGTAGGACAGGCTGGAAGTTCTAATGTCCTTGGGGGCATCCATCAAACAATGATGGATGAGGAATTGTTGGATAAATACTCAACTTTTTGAACTTTCACGTACATGCTCTGTATACTCTTGCACAGGTTCTTAGTGAGACCAAGCCCCATTTGCTCAGGACAGTAAACTGCTCATTACAGGCTGTATTGGCTTCCCTCCAGTCCCTTCTCCCTGGTGATTCCTGTGATCACCTTCCAAATAAACCTTTTCACTCAAATTCTTATCTCCAGATCTGCATCGGGGGTAGCACAATACAAGACACCCTTCTTCCCTAACTATCACCAGATTCAACTTAATTTGTCACATACAGACATAACTTTGAACTGGAGTCTAGTGCTGTGGCTTCTGGGATATTCTTCTTGATTCTATTCTGAATGAATATACTTACAGAAGAGTCACATTTTCTCTCAACACAGGTTGTGTTTTTGATTGTGTGTGTATAATTTCCTTACATATTTATAGGCACTTTTGGCTTATATACTCCATATGAGCCTGGCACAAAACAACTTCCAGTCTTCAGGATAGTGTCTTTCAAATGGTGCCCCTCTCAGGGCCAGAACATGGGGATGATAGAATTTTAGAAACCCAACTTCCTCTGCTTCCATCAGGACATCCCCACTTCCTCCATTTCATATAATGGAAATTTTTTATATTTATCACTCTAAGATATACCTATCTACAATATATCACTCATATAGGTGTATATATAATCATTCTAAAATAAATACAGTTGGGATATACTACATCATGTGCCTCCTGATATGATGCACTGAGAAAGACATAACTTTGCTAAATTGGTATTTCTGAGCAAAAAAAAATGCCTATCTTAACCTATTCATGAGCAAACAAGTAAACAAACCCTAATTTATGGATTTTCAGTGTATACTAGAACTGGTTTATACATGGCAGTTCACAACAGCTAATTGCACAGTTCTTCTCAATGGCACATTCAACAGCATCACATTGGTTGCTTGGCATCAGCCATGGTGGGAGCATTCACACCACAAAAATTAACAAATGCTACGCAAAAGGATCTTTCTTTCTCTTTTTCTCTCTTTCTCTCCCTCTCTCCCTCTCTCCCCTTTCTCTCTCTCTCCTCTCTCCTCCCTTTCGTTTTTTCTGAAAGCCATCTGCTAAATATTTACCAGTACGATGTTGGATATTATACAAAATAATTGACCTGTACTCTTGAAAACGTCAGTGTGAAAGGAAGCAAAAATGCTGAGAAAATATTCTATATTAAAGGAGACTCAAAAAACAAAATTAAGGGCATGTATAATCTTAGATTGGTTCCTACACTCGAAAATAAGTTGTTCTAAAAGATATTATTGAGCCAATTTGCAAAATTGTAATGTGAGCTATACATTAGATAAAACTTAAGTGCATATTTCCTTGGAACAAGGACATTTCCTTACATAACCGTGGTTCAATTATTAAATTCAGTAAATTTAATATAATGCATTATTAATGGATGAAGTGTTATGATATATGCAACTTATTCTCAAATGGCTCAGGAAAAATAATATTTATAAATATGTAATTTATAGATAGAATGATAAAACAATGTGGCAAGATGTTTTTAATTGGTGCATTTAGGTGAGGGTATGCAGGAGATCTTTGCACTCTTCTTGCAACTTCTTTGTATATTTGTTTACCAATATATCTTTTTAACTTTTTATTTTAGAAGAATTACAAATGTATGGTGAACCCATTAAACCTTTCCAGTTCTCAAAGAAATACACATTAAATTTTACATTGTATTTACATTACATTTTATAGCATTAAAATAATAGAAAAATTTAAAATGATAATACCCAATGCTGTCAAATAAGATGGAGATGTTTGTTGGACTATAAATTGCCACAAACATTTTGGAACACAACCCTACAACACCTTCAAAGATGCTAAATATCCATAGTTCTTTGACCAAGTATTTACTCTTCTCAAAAATGAGAATGATCACTTTTGTTTAGTGAGTTATCTACAAATGGAAGACATGACAAACTGCCACAACTGTGATATAGCAATGTAATTGATTAAATGATGGCACATGAGCCCGTGAAAAACTATAATTATTAAGACTGTGTAACAACATGCAAAAATTATTTTGTGTGAAAAAAGAAAAATATAAAATATCTATGCTGCAAAGACAATAGAAAAATATGCTTGTAAAAGTACAAAATCAGAATAGAACCCAGAAAAATGAAAGCAACTGCTCTATTGGTGTGGTGGAATTAAAATTTTTCTATTTAAATCATCTTTTAAATTGTAACTAAGAGTTTATATTATGAAAACATTTGATTATTTTTCAAAAAATAAGTTCAGGATGGTATTTGAACCCACAAAATGGACTCTACCGCACAATTTTCTCATGGCCTGAAGCTGCATGGGAAAATAGGAAATATAGGTCTTTGGGGATCATTGATGGGCTTTTCCTCTGTGCTGAAAATCTCAGGTACTCGTGCTCTCATATAGATAAGAAAAGCATATATCACATGTAGTATTCCCCACTAAACATGAAATGCCACGTTTCCACTCGTAAGAGAATTTCCATTTTCAAAACAATCAGAAAGTGTTTACAGAATATAGCCATAAGTCCAGCTTATGCTAGCTTCTATAAGCTTCAAAGTATGATTACAGAGAAATGAACACATTACTAAGTAATTTCTAACAGAGAAATTTCAGAGATACTTGGGGATGCAAAGAGGAGGAAGGGTAGGAGTGACTTTCCTAGGGTCCATGGAACGTCACAAGAGCAGCCTGTCAATTTCATCTACCACACTTGTTTGAAGGCAGTGTGTTTCAAACAGACTCTGCACATTTACTGTTCCTCTTCCTTCATTCCCCTGTCAGCTCAGACATTAGCCAATTTGATATCAGTCTTCATTCTGAGCTTTCCTTTCCCCCAGTCCCTTGTTGGTAAATTTTCCTCACTGAATCATTGAAATCTGTTGCAACATTGCTGATAAACTCCTCATGCCCTTACCTCCTGTCATCCATAAAATTATCTTCTTCTTTTCTAGGGATTCTCTCGATATTCAACTCAAAAGACTCCAACCAGTGTTTTCTCACTGTTCATTTTTTTACAAATTCAGGAAAAAAAATTCTGGTCTCCAACTACTTGGAAAATCTCCATACATTCTTAAGCAAGGCTGCAAAGTGGTCAAGCTTCAAGGCATTTCTTCAGTTGCTTTTCCAGACTCCATTTCCTCTCTCTCTCTCTCTCTCTCTCTCTCTCTCTCTCTCTCTCTCTCTCTCTCTCTCTCTCATTAGCTCTCATTTCTTCTCTTAGAAATCTTAAGGGTCAGAGTCAGGGAGAGAAGATATGGTATAGGCTGTTTTAATAAGTGAATTTGGAAAGGAGATGTTCATTGCAGCCATAAAGGAGCTGTTTTGGAAGCCTTTCCTCTGAAATAGTTTGGGAGACACAGAGAACACAATGTAATCATATAGTTTGTGGTGAATTTGTAACATGTGTGAGCATAAAAATTGTTCTGCATATTCTCTGGCTATGCATTTCTTTTGTACAGCTGAGAAAGGCAGAGACCACATTATTTGAGTGGAGAAACATTCTTTATGCCATGTGATTGGCCAGTGTGTATGCTGGTCAGTCTTTTCCTGGTCACCCAAGAGGAATGAACATTAGGATAGAGGATCACCTGATCACCATCTCTGTAGCCTCACTCTCACTAACACCCTCCTTCCAAACATCAATTTTCTCATATGTACTTCATAATCTCTCATCTGTACATCTTTCTATTTCCATGGCTGCTACCTTTGTTAGGTTGTGGGAATATTATGATACTCTCCTAATCTGTCTTAAGGCTGGTCTCTCTATACTATAGCAAAAATAAATATTTAAAAGTGAAATATGACCATGATTATATTTTCTTCCATGGCTGTCATTGCCCTTATACTGGGGAAAGATTTTATAAAAAAATCCTCATGATTTGGCTTCTGCTTACTTTTCCAGCCTCATTTTTTGCCACTCTCATCGTAATACTTTATGTGCTGGTCAGGCTCATCTACTTGTAATTATCTTAATGGGTCATGGCTATGCCTGCTATTTTTACACAGAATTCTCCCTTCATCTGATTTGTTTCAATTCATTCTTGAGTATTAAACTCATCCTTCAGATCCCCATCATTTGTGACTTCCTCTAGGAAATGCCCCAGATACATTAAGTCTGGGCTAGTGGCTTATTATCAGGATAATGGAAGTCCCACTTGTAGAGTATTTTGTCATTTGTTCATAATCTAGATCTGAGTTTAAGACTGAAGGACTTATTCCCTGAGGTGCTCAGAGTGTTGATGGTAGATAGCTGTCAATTGTTAGCCTCTTACAGGATTTGCCTCAGCTGAAAAGGGTCCCCTCACCAAAGTTATTTGCACCTTCCCATTAAATAACTGGTAAACATAGTAGTATTGCATCCCAGTCCTCCCACCACAACTTGGGACAATTCTGAAGGGCCATACCATGAGGGACTGACTGAGACCTTGACTGAGATTACATTACAGCCTGATGTAATCCCTCTGCCCAATCTTGCTTTCATCCTCTCCTCACATATCATAAGTATCTTGCATGCTAATCTTTGCTTTAGTCTGCTTCTCAGTGAGTTCGACCTGCAACATTACTCTATTGTTTCAAGCAGAGGGGGGTTCCATATAAGGGATTAGGCCCCAAACTCTATTAGTCATCTGACTTCTAGCCACCCATCTGATGGATGGTCCATAGCAGCATTTGAAGACCCCAGGATTAGTATCAACCCTGATGTGGATATTTCCCATTCCTCTATGCATAGTAATTCTGATCAATGGCTCAAAGTCCCTTGGAGGAAGGCATAGAGTCAAATGTACAGTATATGCTTGTGGCAATGTCATGGAGAGCCTTCTTCCAGGGAATCCAATAATCCCTTGATTCAAGGGGCTCTGATTCCATGACATGGTTCAGATCTGGGGACAGGGTGAGAGGTCTTTCTTCTCTTTCTTGCTGCCCAAAGCATGCTCATGGATACATGCACAGCACATTCTGTACTTTCATGGTATTTCTCCTTAAGCTTGTCTAGGTAACATCTTTTTTATTCCCCATTTTATCTAGCTTTACTTAAATTTGAAAAGTGTACTAGAGATGACCTGGATTTGTGGCCTTTGAATGCATCTTGCCAAAAGACAGCTGAAATTAAGTGTATGGAGCACAGGAGAAGATACCAGGCCCTACACTTTGAATTCGGGCTGATTTATTCATACATTCAAGGAGGATGTAATTATGGGCACACATACCTTAATTTTCTAGGTTCTTATATGTGTTTAATCTGTGAAAAAAAATAGGCGATTTATTTTCTAAGACTTACGGAACAAGTACATTGGGAGCAATTGGAAACATTAAATTCCTTGTAAATTGTAATAAAGCCCCAAATCCCAATCCAAGTTCTGGTGTGACTTCCCTGAGGCCACATGTTCAGAAGAGCTGTGTTCTCACCCCAGATTTCTCTTCATCTAACTTCCATTTAAGTCTCCTATTTGGACAGAAAAGGAAGTATATCATGCTTTCATTCAAAACGAGGTTAACCAGAAAAATGCCAAAACATAGTCATAATAGTCATGATGGAAATCCCCATTTAGTTTCTGTTAAAAAAGCAAAAGTCAACACTTGAGAGGCAGCATGAATCAGATAGTTAGTGATCATTGTTTATTCCTTCAGAGCCACTTACAATCAAATCATATAGTTCAGCTTTCCAAAATACGATTTTTTAATCATGCAGGATCTAGCACCTAATCTGAATTTAAATCCCAAGGACTTTGGAGTCTGAACATATTTACACACAAGGCATTGTGTTCTAGAAATTAAGCATATTTTTGTGGTAAGATGTTTCTCTGCCATGAATGCTGTTTCTTTTTCTTGTTACTCAAATTAATTAAGTTCTACTTATATGATTTCAAGAGATGGATCTTCAAAAAAGCATCTATTCATAGGCACAACATGTAATAGGCTAATCCTTGTCCATGCCTCTGCTTAAAGGTGGAAATTCATTATTATTATAGTAGGAAGAAATCCCTTAGCCCAGCACAAAACAAAAATATGTAAAAGGAGATAGAATTCTTTCCTCCCTCAATTCATTAGCAATTCTGATGTTCACTAGCATATATTTTAGGCACTAATGTATGATGAAGCAGTTTATTTGGGGGAGTTAAATTTGATATGTTATTATTTTTTCTTCATTCTCTCAAGGGCACTTAAAATCAAACAGTTTAGTCCACCATCAACTTAACTCACATTTTCTTTGCAATGATTGCAAGATCTGGCTTTATTAGTGATAAGATTTTAACAAATATGATGAATGCAACATTTATATTGATAAGCTATCATTTGTATAAAGCATAACAAAAAGGATCAAGTAAAATTCAGTTGGTCTTTGAAAATTCTATCAACTCCCAACCTGAATAAATAAAATCCATTAATGTAGGATTGTGGTTATCATTGGTAGCAAGCTGTTTACAGACTTCTCTGTTAGAATATGTATAATTGAAGATGCTAAGAGTGTCAGACACTCAAAACCCATCAGCGAAATATATGCATTACTGAATTTTCATTGGTGCTTTTGAGATCCCTAATTATACAGCAAATACTGTGGGTTTGTGTTGATTAACCTGAAGGCACCTTGCCAAAAGCTATCTTGAATTGGTAGAACTAGTGCTATTTTGTGTGAAAAAAGAATGTCATACAAGGACTCCCTACCACTCCTTCTTTGCAATTAGTGAACATATCCCCTGCCTCCCTGGGGACCAGATGTAGTATAAATAAAACCTAGATTATACATTCTCTTCTAACAGTAAGTAAAAGAAAAGCAAACGAAAAAAGGCAGATCACAGAGTAGGGTACTTTTCCCTTTCTCTTGCTTCCCACTGCAATCTCTACAGGGTGTCTCATAACTGTGCAAAGAATGAGCCTCTCAAGGGATGAACTAAATAATACACCCAGTATGTTTAAAAGGTTGCAGTAAAATTTGTTTTATGTTTATAGACACAGTAGCTGAGAAACCTTGTTCATCTTGATAAGTAAACGAATAGAAATTGCTTTATTATAAAAAAGTCACTCCATTCCAGTTTATATGCCAAAAATCAAATACTAGTTATATCATCAAAAGCCTTTTTAATGATATATCAACTGATAATCCAATTAGGAACACTATCAAATCACTTGAAAGTCAAGAATTTCAGGCAGGCCACGGTGGCTCAGCAGACAGAGTTCTCACCTGCTGTGTTGGAGACCTGGGTTCGATTCCTGGTGCTTGCCTGAGCAAAAAAAAAAAAAAAAAAGAAAAGAAAAGAAAACACACACACACACACACACACACACAAAAAGAATGTCAAGAATTTCGAAGCATATGGCTTGCAAAAAGATTTGTTATTCAGTCAATGCAGTCATTCCCTTTCCTATTTTCTTGGAAGTATGTAAAAAAGGTTTTATGAAGATACATAAAACAATAATAAATTATTCATGTTAGTCTTTCACTTACAGGCACCATATGTAATACCATATAATAAGAAGGGATTGGGAAAATCGAAGTATTGTTAAATTTTTATACACTGCTTTTATCTTATCCTGTAAATTAATTTTTTTATTTTACCAAAACACTAGATCTGAAAACAGACTCTGAGATGTTGGCAAATGAAAGCTTTCATTCTCTGTCTCATTATTGAGAATGTTGAAAATGCAGAGACAAATGAGCTTTGTAAAAATCTGATGTCTCTTAGAATGCTTTAAAACTTTTTGAAATATTCATATTCTAAAGAAGATCAAATATGAAGCCTTATCATGAATTGTTGCTTGATGAGGCAATACACTAACATCTCCATTTTCTTCCACACTCTCTTCCTTTTTCTTTCAGGGACCCTACATCAGGAAGAATGTATGCATTCATAAAAGACTTGCAAATTCCTTCCCCAGAATATTGTCCTTTGACAATAGTTTTCATCACCCATTGGGGTAGTTAAGTTCACGTGTCAATTTCCCTGGGTTATGGTGTCCAGGTGTTTAGTCAAGAAAGCACTGGCCTGATTGTTACTAGGAGGGTATTTTGCTGATTTAAATCATCAGTTGTTTCATTGCATCTATGGCTGATTATATCAACAATTAACAAATGAGACTCCCTTCAGCAATGAAAAAAGTCTCATCCAATTATTTTGTAGTAGTTAGTTTCAGGTTTCCACTTGGCCAGAAAATGGTGCCCAATGGTTCTGTTGTTGCTGTGGACTTAAATCATCAGCATGTTAATGTCATCTATGTCTGATTACATGTGTGGTAGGCTAAAGGGACTGCCTTCTGCAATTAGTAACGTTTAATTTAATTAGCTGGAGGCTTAAAAGGAGTCAGAAGAGAGCTCAGTATAGCTCAGTACACCTCAGCTCAGCATTCAGAGCCAACAGAGACCTAGGCATTTGGAGATACAGAAAGGAATCAATGTGAGAAAGCCGTTTGAACCCAGAAGCCAGGAGGGAAGGCCAGCAGACATCACTGTGTGCCTTCCCATGTGACAGAGAAACCCATCTGAAAGCTAGCTGCCTTTCCTCCAAAGAACTGTAAATTTATAACTAAATAAATATCCTTTATAAAAGCCATCCATATCTGGTGTATTGCATTCTGGCAACTTTAGCAAATTAAAAGCCATTTGAAAGCTTTAAAGGGAAAACTGTTGATTTCAGCAGTCAGAAAGTAGAATTTCTACTTCTACTTCAGTCGGCCAGATTCTCCTGGGGAATTCATTGAAACCTACATTGAAGTTCCCATCTATGGAATTTGGACTTACCAATCCCCATGGCCATGTGAGCCAATTCTTATAATAGATCTTTGAAGATATATATATAATATATATATAAATATATAATATATAAATATATATAATATGTATATAAATATATATAAATAAATATATATATGTATAAAATAGGAATACATATATATATATACACTGTCAGTTCTGTTTCCCTAGAGAACCCTGGCTAGTGCTGATTTTGGTTAACCCACTATGAATCCAATACTAATGATCAAGATGGCACTGATATGCCACGGCATAAATTAGCAAAAGAGAAATGCAAATCATTGGTTACCACTACTCAAATGCTTATAAGAGACAAGGCTCTGGGTGACAGTGTATTTGATACTTTAACAGAGTTTGTGGAGTTAAAAAGTTTAATGATGTGCCTGTTTGTTCCTAAATGTACTGGATAGAGTTGTTAAGAAATGGGATGAACTCAAGGCTTCAAATTCCCAATTCAAGTGCCACATGGAGGACATAGAAGTTTCTATGTGTGCCCTGAAAGAAATCTTTTATTCCTTGTAGCCACAGATTTGTGATTTCTGAAAACCAGATCCAGTGATTCCTTGTGCAAATGTCTGAATTACAACATAAATTGAATTCACAACTTTGTGAGATGACTGCTTTTAAAATGAGGTAATTGATAAGGATGGAATGGGATCCTGAAAACTGGAATAGGAACATATGAGCTGATAATGATGACAGTGGAGACACTGAAACCCTAGATTCTTTTGAGTCTTCTTTGCAAGATAAACCTGTAATGGTCTGCCCTAAGAAACTAGCATTCCCTCTACTTGAAAAGATTAACCCTGCCAGTTTTGATAAATCTGTAACTTTCTTCCCTAAGGAAATAGCCCTCATACTTCCATCTGGAGATATCAACTCTGTTTCACCAGATGAAACTGTAATGGCTTGCAAGACACTGATAATTCTTCTCATGACCCTCTCCACAACCCCTCTTTTCTTCCAGACCTATAGCTAGAATGAAGCCCCAATGGGACCCGAATGGTGAGATGCAATGTGTGGCCCATGAGAAGGTGTACTGTACTACAAAAAAAAAACTCCATTATTTTTGCAATTTATATAGACAGACATCAATAGAATATGTGTGGGAATGGATATTAAAAGTGCGGGATAATAGAGGAAGAAACACGAAGTTGGATTAGGCTGAATTTATTGATAAGGGCTCACTAAGCAGAGATTCTTGATTCAATGTTGCATCTGAAGGGGTTAGAAAGGGCTCTAAGAGTTTGTTTGGGTGGATCACTGAAGCATGAACCAAAAGATGTCCTATATTACCTGAAGTCAAAATACCAGAACTTCCCTGGTATAATGTAGATGAGGGGATCCAAAGGATTAGAGAGATTAGGATTAGGATTATATTAGAGAGATTAGAATGTTAGAGTGAATTTATCATGTAAGACCTGTACACTAACTTCAAGAATGCCCAGAGGACACACATCTCACCAGAACTGTAAGGAATAAGTTTGTGAGAGAGATGCTCCATCATCCCTGAAGATTTCTATGGTCACTCTTCTGTGTAGGTTAGAAATTACTGTGGGAACTACTGCTACTGAACTTGGATCCTTAAACATAATGAAGATTATTGGCTCTTGGGTTGGCAGGAGCCAAGTCACAGTACTTAACCACCAAGGACAAGGTGGTTATGGCTACAATAATAGGCAGCAGAATCAAAGTAGTAATCAGAATTTTCAGACTTACAGATTCTTATTGCATTGGCTAAAAATGAAATAGATGGGCAGTTGATTGAATTATTATTTGCTCAAAATAAGAAGACTTATACATCAAACAAACAAAAGTCTAAATTGAATAATAAAAACAGGCATGGCCCCTCAATCAATTCCCTGATTTAAGACAGATTACAGACCCACATCCTCTCAAATGAAGAGAAGGCCAGGTTTCCTTGGGTAATAATCCTGCTACACTTCCTCAAATTTATTCTGCTAATCCCACCCCCAGCCTTCCCTGAAGGAAATTATAGCCTTTTACTGTAGTGATTATGCATGAGGGAAAGGAAATGATCAGATATTCTGAGGATTTATTGGATTCTGGCTTGGAACTCACATTAATTTCAGGAGTTCAAAAATGTCACTGTGGTCCACCTGTCAGGGTATGGGCTTAAGGAGGTCAGGTGATCAATGGAGTAAGCTCCAGTCTGTCTCATAGTTGGCTTGGTCCCCAAGCCAATTCAATTATCTATTTCCAGAATACACAATTGGAAGAGACACACTCAACAATTGGCAGAATCCCCACATTGGTTCCTTGTGGAGTGAGGGATATTATGGTTGGAATGGCCAAGGGAAATCCACTAGAACTTCCTCTACTAAGCAAAATGATAAACTCACAGAAATATGACATTTCTGGAGGGATTTCAGAGATTAGCACCACCATCAAGGACCTGCAGTATGATTCCCAGCTGACCCCGATTCCATTCAAATCTTTAATTTAGCTGTATAGAAAGCAGCTGGATCTTAGAGAATGATGGTGCATTATCATAAACTTAACTAGGTGGTAACTCCAATTTCAGCTATTGTTACAGATTTGGTGTCATTAATTGAGAAAATCAACACATTCCCTTATATCTGGTTTGCAGCTATTGATCTTGCAAATGGTTTTCCTCAATACTTGTTAATAAAGTCCATCAGAAAGAGTTTGCTTTCAGATGACAAGGCCAGCAATATATAATCTCTGTCCTACCTCAGGGGAATATCAACTGTCCAGCCGTAAGTCATAATTTAGTCCACAGGAACCCTGATTGGCCTTTCCCTTCCAAAGACATAACATTAGGAAGGCATTTGTATTTCAGTGTGTAGCAGATTAATCCAGAAAAAAATCAGGGTCCTTACATCTCAGTGAAATTTCTAGTCATCCAGTGGTGTGGGGCATGTTGAGATATCCCTTCTAGGGTAAAGAATAAACTGTTGCATCTGGCCCTTCCTACAAAGGACCAGAGAAAGTGGCATAGTGCCTGGTTGGCCTGTTTGGATTTTGGAGGCAACAGATTCCTCATTTGTGCTAATTTGACCCATTTACTGCATGATAAAAAAAAAAGGTGCTAGTATTGAGTGGGATCTGAAACAAGAGGAGACTCTGCAACAGGTCCAGGCTGTCATACATGTTGTTTTGCCACTTGGTTGTTATGACCCAGCAGATCCAATGGTGTTAGAAGTGTCAGTGGAAAACAGAGATGATGTTTTGAGTCTTTGACAGGCCCCTAAAAGAGAATCACAGTGTAGACCCTCAGAATTTTGGAGCAAAGCCCTGCCATCCTCTGCAGATAACTACTCTCCTTCTGAGAAACAATGTTTGACCTGCTACAGGAACTTAGTAGAGACCAAATGCTTCACCATAGGCCACCGCTACCATGAGAACTCAGTTGCCTATCATGGACTGGGTGTTGTCTGACCCACCAAACCATAAAGTTGCACATGCACAGAAGCACTCCACCATAAAATGGAAATGGTATATACTAGATCAGACTCAAGCAGGTCCTGAAGGCACAGGTAAGATACTCAAGGAAGTAGTCCAAACCCCCATGACCCCCACTCCTGCCACATTACCTTCTCTTTCCCATACTACAGCTATGGCCTCTTGGGGAGTTCTATATGACCAGTTGACTGAGGAAGAGAAACCTCAGACCTGGTTTACAGAAAGTTCTGCATGAGATACAGATACCACCCAAAAGTATACAGTGCAGCACTATAGCTCATCTCTGGGACATTCCTGAAGGACAGTGGTGAAGGCAAATCCTTCCAGTGGTCAGAACCTTGAGCAGAGCATCAAGTTGTTCATTTTTCTTGGAAAGAGAAATGACCAGATGTGACATTGAGCACAGAATCATGGGCTGTCACCAATGGTTTGGCTGGATGATCAAGGACTTGGAAGGAACATGATTAGAAAATTAGTGACAAAGAAATATGAGGGAAAGATAAGCGTATAGATCTTTCTGAAGGGGTAAAAAACATGAAGATAATTGTGTTCCATGTGAATGCTCACCAAAGGGTGACTACAACAGAGGAGTATTTTAATAGTCAAATGGATAGGATAGCCTATTTTTGGAGACCCATTAGCCTCTTTCCCTAGCTATTCCTATTATAGCCCAATGGGCTTATGAACAAAATGGCCATTTTCACAGGGATAGAGTTTCTATGTGGGCTCAGCAACATAGATTTCCTTTCATCGACGTCAATCTGGTTACATCCATTCTGAATGTGCAATCTGCCAGCAGCAGACATCAACACTCAGTCCTTAATATTGCGCCATTCCCCAATGTGATCATCCTGTTACCTTGTGGCAAGTTGATTACATTGGACTACTTCCATCATGAAAGGGGCGGTGCTTTTTTTTCTTTTACTGGTGTAGACACATACTACACATACGGATTTGCCTTCCCTGCACACAATGTTTCTGCCAAAACTACCATCTGTGGACTTATAAAATTCCTTATTCACCACCATAGAATTCACTGATCTTGCCATATTCCCCATCATCCAGAAGCAGCTGGATTGATAGAATGATGGAATGACCTTTTGAAAACTCAATTACAGTGCCAATTGTGTGGCAATACCTTGAAAGGCTGAAGCAATGTTCTCAGGAGGCTGTATATGCTCTAAATCAACATCCAATCTATAGTGCTGTTTCTCCCAAAGCCTGGATTCATAGGTCCAGGATCAAGGGGAGGATATAGGAGTGGCACCATTCACTATTACCCCTAGTAATCTGCTAAAAAATTTTGCTTCCTGGGGGTGCAAGGACAGTTCAGTGGTAGAAGTCTCGTCAGCCATGCAGGAAACCCGGGTTTGATAACCAGTCCATGCACTTCCCCCACCCCACCCCCAAAATAAAACCAAACAAATAAGCAAAACAAGCAAACAAGCAAAGAAACAAAAATTCAACAAAAAATGGCGCTGCAATAATGGGATACTCACGTAGAAAAACAATGAAATATGACCCTACCATGAAGCATACAAAGAAAATATGTCTTCCTGTTCCCACAAATTTATGCTATGTTAAGCTACAGATCTTAGTTCCAAAAGGAGGGCTGCTTCCACCAAGAGACATAACAATGGTCCCTTTGAATTGGAAGTTAAAATTGCCACCTAGCAACTTTGGACTCTCCATACCTCCAAATCAATGGAATTACTGTACTGGATAGGATGATTGATCCTGATTATCAAAGGGAAATAGGACTGCTTCTACACAGTGGAGGTAAAGAGGAGTTTGCCTGAAACACAAGACATCCCTTAGGGCATCTTATTACTACCATGTCCTGTGGTTAAAATCAGTGGAAAACTGCAACAACCCAATCTGGGTATGACTACTAATGGTACAGAAATTTCAGGAATGATGGTTTGTGTCACCCCAACAGGCAAAGAACCATAACCAGATGTGGGGCTTATTGAGAGTAAAAAGAATTTGGAATGAGTAATGGAGGAAGGTAGTTATAAATACAAGTTATAACCCATGATCAGTTGTAGAAAATGAGTATTTCTCCCATGTTTTGTTATGAATAGGTTTGTGTGTGGGTGGGTATAGCAAATAGTTTTTCTTTCTTATTTTACCCCCTTATCATATAACATAAGTTGTATTAAATTTGTGTCACAGTATTAAGTTATGATTTGTCAAGGTTAAGATTGACTACTTGCCAAAGACTTGCATCCTCTTCTTGGCAAAAAGTTAGTGCATTTCCAGTTGTATGCAAAGACAGTTGAATTACGTTAGGTGAAATATGATTTACAACATTTTTATTTAGACATTAAGTATAGTTAAGTAGATGTGCATGGGTCCCCAGTTGACAAGAGTTTACTGTGATGGTTGAGGTCATGCTAAGATATAGTGTCTGTTTTCTTCGTCAAGGAAGCATTGGCCTGGTTGTTACTGTGAGGATATTTCATGTTTTTAAATTATCAGTCAGTTTATCACATCTATGGCCAATTATATCCAAATTCAATAAAGGAAATTGCCTTCAGAAATAAGAGACAATTACTTGTTTCATATAAGCTTATACAATCATTTGAAGGCCTTAAAGTGAGAACTGCTTATTTGAGCAGTCAGAAAGAATTTCTATCTCTATTTCACCCAGCCAGCTTCTCCTAGGGAATTCATTGAGACCTTCATTGGATTTTCAAGTTGTGGTCTGCCCTACAGAATTTGGTTTGCCAGTCCCCATGGTTAATGAACTAGTTCTTATAAAATAATCTCTTTATATATATCCCATAGGTTCTGTTTCTCTGGAGAACCCAACGTGAGCCAAACTGCTATAAATTTCTAATACCTTGATTCACCCTTAAGAGAAATATGTAAACAGAAAAAAAAAGCATGAAATCTAACGGCAAGTTCTTGGCATCTTGGTTAAAGAAGTTTGGCTAACACCAATGTGACTGACAAATTGTTCCTTTATTTGATGACTAGGGTGTTTTTACACCCTGGAGCAATGCAGCTCAGTAAAATTTGGCATGGGTGAGAGGAGGCCTGTGTTTTCTAAAATCAGAAAAGAACAATTGTGAAAAAAGAAACTTCAAGACATCTGGCTGCATGTATGCTTTCACTTTTAGGAAATAGTACCATGGGAATTAAGAGTCTGGAAATTGATTCTCATAAAACACTCCATGCCTATGTACTTCTTGAAAAATTCTGGTGTATTTTTATAGGCTGCATACCCACACTGAATACCACTTCACTAGCAGACTCTAGTTTCCAGTGACACTTGGTGTAACCACTTGATTTAACTATTGAACCTGGTGTTTTACTCATCTAGCTAAAGGACAAGCTACAGGAATGTCCATGCAGGGGATCACAGTTCTTCACAGCTTGTACTCACAGTTCTTCAGTTTATACTCACCCTCTCAGACATTTCTGGTGCTCCATGTCACATTCCTTGGTCCACCTCTGATTTTACCCCCCACCTCCTCAGACAGTTGCATCCAAACTTTGCTTCACCTGGAACTGAGGATGTCCCACTTTAGGCTTTTGACAAGTATCTTTTCACTTTCCACCTTGGGGTCATCTCTAAGCATTTGGGGCCCACTGTACCCAGGAGAAACAACAGCTCAGCCAAGAAATTTAGAGTAGTAAACAGGCCCAACATCAAACCTTCTACCAATAGGAGACTTAAGGCAGAGGCAAATGTCCCAGTCTCCCTTCTCTCAGGCAGATAATTCTGGGAGACAGTTTGTATTCTTTTTGGAAAGTCCTGGAAGAATAATGATTCTGTTCCTGAGAAACTGACCCTGAAATGAGAATTCCTGTGTGAGTAATTTAGTAAGGAAGTACTCCCAGCTGAAGCTAATAAAGGAGTGTGAGAAGCCAAATGAGGCTGGGAAGAAACAAACCAAGAGTGGGATTTCAGTTGATTCCCAGCCTTAGGGAATTCTGGAACGTAAGTTACATCATAGAGTTTGTCCCATTTCGAGGCAAGGAGCTGAGTTTTCATACTCGTGCCAGTCAACAATTGGGACGTGGGTGACAGAGGAACATAAACTCCCAGATATTCTTGCCTCTCAATGTCTCTGGATAAGCAATCTCATAGTCTGAGTGGACTTCTACAAAGTAGATTACAGTAATGAGCCATTTTGAGCAGAACACACAGAAGCTGGAGGTTGGGCAAACAGTCAGGATAGGGATTCTGAGGAAATCTAGGCATGGCAGTGATAGCATCCACTACATCTTAAATCAGCTTTTTCTCCTTTCCACATCAATCTCCCCATTCCTTTACTCTTGCTTCCTGAAGCGACTTTCCAAATAAACTAGCTGCATCAAAGTACGTGTCTTAGGTTCTACTTTTGAGGGAACACAAATGAGTTAGCTTTAGCTTTGAGAAAAAGAGGTGCCTGACATCCTTGGAGGCAGCCCTTCTTGTGTGACCTTGAGCTTAGCATGCAGGAGGTAAGGGCAGGGGTGTATTTTACAGAAGTCAAAACATTGTGGGACACTGTAATGGGTTGAATTGTAGCTCCAAAAAGATATGCCCAAGTCCTAAGACCTGGTACAGTGACTGTGACCTTATTTGAAAAAAGTCTTTGTTTATGTAATTAAGTGAAAGATCTTTTGGATTAATCACATGGGGCTTAAATCAAATGATGCTAAGTGTCCTCATGAGAGAAGAAGACAGAAGAGGAGAAATCTAAGGGAGAAGGCCATGTGAAGACTGAAGCGGAGATTGGATTTATGCAGCCACAATCCAGGGAATACTTAGAGCCATCAGAAGCTGGAAGCTGCAAAGGATTCCCCATAATAGCCTTTAGGAAGCATATGACCCTGCCAGCACATTGACTTTGAACTTCTGACCGACGGAACTGTGATAGAATAAATTTCTGTTGTTTTAAGTCACCATGTTCGTGGTAATTTTTATAGCAGCTGCAGAAAACTAATACAGACACCCTTTCCAAAGAGTGATGTACACCAATTCATATTTACATACCTAAGAGGAGCACTGCAGAGGCGCTTCCCAAAACTAAGAAAAATTGCTATCTAAATCTAGCCTTGTTTGGGGCAGCAGCTTCTCTCTTTAAAGTTGATTTCATCTACGAGTACCATCCTACCATTTATCTTACTACATACAGAGTAAGAAACTGTTTTATATAATTAACATTACCTGAGTGCTGTTTCTACTGGCAGGTGTTTCCCCAATAGGATGAACCTCAAAGTTTCACAATCAAGCTTGTTATAATTAGTTGTATTTATTTTTGGTAATCTTGCGTAAATGTTATGTGCTGTAGGCCAAGCAATAGAAGCAGGAAAATGTGTCTTATAAAACTGGCTCATCTTTGTAATTGCACCCCCTGTATTCATAGTTACACCACTCTGACTTTCCCCACCTTGGCTCTTCCTTTCTTTTCCCACTCCAGAAACCTAAGCATTGAGTTGACGTTACTCTCACTTATTCTTAAAAACACTCCTTGAGGAGACAAGCCACAGACTAGAAGGAAATAAAAATACATATCTGAAAAAGAAAAACATATCCAGAATAGAAAGGGCTCTCAAAGTCCAAAAACAAGTCAAATGACCCAATTAAAGAAATGGAGACAAGATTTGAGTAGGCACCTCACTAAAAAAGACACACAGATGGCAAATAAGCTCATAAAAAGATGTTCAGCATCATTAATCATTAGGGAAATGCAATTTAAAAAAAAACACATCCTCTAGAATGACAATTCAAAAAAAGAACTGACAATGACAAGTACCTGACAAGGATGTGGAGCAGGTGGAATATTCCCATATATTGCTAGTATGAATGCAAAATGGTACAGCAACTTTTCAAAAAAGTTTGGCAGTTTCCTCTCTCCTTTCTGAGGGCATCTCACTTCCAATGATTGGTCAATATGGGAATATAAATAGCTAAACCTTTTGCCCCAACTTGGGACACTTCTGAAGGACAATCCCTCCTTCAGAGCTCCCACATGGGATTGACTGAGTTCATTGTTGAGACTACATTACAGCCCAACTTCTTCCTCTTCCTAATCCTTATTCCTTCCCTTCCCCCCAAAGGTGTTGACACAAAGGGTATTCCCAAATAACTCTTCTACAGACCAATAAACCTCTCCAAGTCTACCTCCCAGAAAACTCAACCTGCAGCACCCCACTTGTCTAGTTTTTCCTCTGAGGTCCCTAGCAGTTTTGTTCAGCATGGCATGGAAGAATCTCCTATACAAAGGAGCCAAGGAGAAACTGAGCCCTTTGCTTTAAAAATAAGTTCTGAGCCTCTGGGGAGCTAAGAAGCACTTCAAGGAATAAAGACTAGGTGCTGTCTAAAGGAATTTTGAGTTAGCTTGTGGATTGGCAAGGCTCTCAGGAGTACTTACAATTTAGCTTTACTCCAAATGTATAGTTTCATGTCTAAACTCTTCTCATAACCTCTTGTATTGCTCTGTGTAACAGATTGTGTACAGTGGGGAGCAGACTTTGATATGGATATTTGTGTGAAGAAAGCTTACTAGAGAGCACTTTTAGGTTAAACACCTTTGGGCAGAAAGAGAAGTTGGTGGTGATGCAGTTTAAACACAGGTATGGTAGGTAGAATAACGACCTCCCAAAGATGTCCATGTTCCAGTTACTGGAACCTGTGAATACATTACCTTACATGGCAAAAGTGAATGAAGAGATTATCTTGGATTATCCCAGTGGGCCCAATGTAATCACAATGGTCCTTAAAAGGGTAAGCCACATGGTCAGTCGTGAAGAAAATATGTAAAGATGGAAGCAGAGGTAAGAAAGGAGAGAATGTACACCACTGCTGGCTTTGAAGATGGAAGAAGGGGTCATGAGCCAGGGAATAGAGGTCATCTTCAGAAGCTGAAAAAAAAAAAACACAAGGTAATGCATTCTCTCCAAGAGCCTCCAAAAGAAATGCAGCCTGCTGACACCATGATTTTAGCTCAGTGAGACACATTTTGGACTTCTGACTTTCAGAACTGTAAGATAATACATTTGTGTTGTTTTAAGCCACTTAAGTCCATGGAAATTTGTTACAGCAGAAATAGAAAACTAATATAAAAGGCCAAATTTATTGGGAGTTCTGAAGCTGAGATGATCCTTAAGGGTTGCCGCCAGTTCGAATGAGGGACTGGGCCTTAAATAAGCCAGCCACTTTATACATGCTACCCTCTGCAGCAGAAAGTACATGACCTTGAATTTGGCAGGGTTTTTTTTTTCAGCCAAGGGTGATTCCCAGAAGTTGTGGGAATCAGTGTTTAAGTCCTGGATGGATGAAGAGATGAACTGGGCAGCATACTATGGTATCCACTATACTCTGAAAATCTATGTATTTTTCCCACCTTCACCCCCAGCCCCTAGTTGTGATCTCTCCCACATCCAATTCTTCCACTCCTCTCCTTGTTAGGGATTATTTTGATTACAGGTAGTAGAAACTCACCTAACTTGTTTAAAGAAAAAGATATAAGTAGCACCAGTAGGTAAAGCAAGATTCAGTTAGTTGTGTTCTTACCAAGGAAATTTAACTCTTTGTGAATCTTATGTTCACTTCAGCATTTTTTAGCTCACCTGCTTTGACTTGGGGTGGGGGGAGTAGCTACATTTAATTTCTCTATGCCTCAGACTCCTTGGGTCTCTAAAGTTAAGAAAAGCTACAAAGTACAGATTTTCTTATAAACTTCTGAAGGAGCAAGATTGATGCAATTATTCTTAAATATGCTAAAAGTCAAATAGAGAAACTAACTGAGGTCCTTGGAAGAGAAATTAGGAATTCATATTCAGAAACCCATTTCTGAACATTACGTCTTTGAGGGACTCACCAAATGATGCAATTCTAATTCACACATACTATCAATGTCATTTGTTGAAATATTAGGAGAAACTGTTAAGGGAAGAGATAAAAGAGGAAGAGAGGGATTTTTTTAATCCAGCAAGAGTTAGAATTTTGGCCACTCTGCATTTTATTACTATACTCGCACACTGCTTGATTCTTAAAACATAAGATGCAAGTACTCTTTTGAATACCCTACCATCCAATCTAGATGGCCAAATCCTGTAGATTGCAAAATATTTCTATTTCTTTGTATTCAGATCTTCATTACAACTTGTTTTGAACTAACATAATAGTCTCTTCACTTGTCCTTCTACCTTCAGTCACCCCCACTCCAATCCATTTTACACACTGGCCAGATCAATTTTACTAATCATCTTTGACCATGCCACACCCTTATTCAAACCCTGTCAGCATCTCTTCTATGTCAGAATAATTGCAAACCCGTCTCCCTGGCACTGAAGACCTTCCATATTATGCCCCATAATATCTTTCAAGCATTCCAACTATCCCCTTATACATATCCTATGACCCAGCCAAATTATAATGTGTCCTCCCCTATGAAAATCCTGTACTGGCCTACTTTTACTACAACTCTTCCTTCAACAAGAAGCACATTATCCAAACTTGGTAGTTTAAATATTATCCATCTGAAAAAAAGCCCACAGCGAATGTTATAAAACACATAAAACCTTTGCTGGTTCAACTAACTAGATGTGCTCTCTCCCACTTCCAATTCTTCCACTCCTGTACTAATTAGGGATTATTTTGATTACAGGTAATAGAAACACACCTGAGTGGTTAAAGAAAAAGGGATATATATTTGAAATATAAGGGACAAAGTCCCAAATGCAGCCACAGCTTATGAGATTCAAGAGTAAACCCCACCCAAAAAAGAAAAATAGATTGCCATAAACACTGAAATAAGTTTTTAGAAATTGAAAGTATGTGATTTATTACAATAAAAATAAGAGAGTTGTCTAGCAGCATGGACATAGCTGAAGAAATTACTTGGGAAAATCTCTCTGATCTTCCAGTTCACTAATTCAGGAAAAAGATATAAGAGAGCAAAGACAGAAAATGAAAGCTGAGTAAAGAGGGGAGGTTAGAGATGCTGAAATACTAGTTCTTGATAGGAAATTAATTAATAACCAAAACCATTTCAAATTCTAGCAAGGACTAGCATGCATTTAAGATATTTAGCTTCCAAAGCACTAGAGGAAGTGCAGGGCACGGGGTGGATGGGAATGGGGAGTGCAGGCTTGATCGCTCATTCCCTTCAAGTTTTACCAAACTGATAGGTGGAAAGCAGTTTCATTTTCATTTTAACCTGCATTTCCTGCACTACTATTGAGGTTAATCTTTTTTTATATGTTTATTGGGTATTTATATTTCTTTTATAAATTGCCTGTGAATATAATTTGCCCATTTGTCTATTAGGTTCTTTGTCCATGTTGTAGATTTATAGCATTCTATACGCTATGAATAAAAAAATGTATCTGATAGAATGGGAGAAAATGAAGTATATGTTTCTTGTCTTTAGATTTTCCCATGTCTTTTGCCATAATACATTTTTAATTATTTAGAAGAAATGTACCAGAGGAAAATGTAGGTGAAGGTTATTATGATATTAGGGTTCTAATGTCTTTTTTCTTCCTCTGTGATTTATTTCCTTAAAGAAAAAATTTTAAAGGAAAATATTAACAGAACTGATGACATAAGAATTTAATATTCCTACATAGCAAGCAATGATGATTATAATAGCTAACATCATAAAAGTAATATACTTACTACATGCCAGGCACTATTCTAAGTGCTTCATATAGATTAACTGGTGCAGGGCAGGCCAAAATGGCTCAGCAGGCAGAGTTCTCACATGCCATGCCAGAGACCAGGTTTGATTCCCAGTGCCTGCCCGTGCAAATAAAAAAAAATAAAAGATAATAGATTAACTGGTGCAATCCTCACAATTACTTTATCAGATGGATATTATCCTTATGAATTTCACTTGACTGTTGAAGAAACTGAGGCAGAGACACGTTAAGTACTTGTCTAAGGCCATGGAACAGGTAAATGGCAAAGTAGGGATTTGAACTCAGGCAGTCTGGCCCCAAAATCCACGGTTTTAAGCTCTGAGCTATAATTATGCCTCTGAAGCAGAAAAAACTTTGCAGAAAAAATTATTTTCCAGAGCAGAAGAAAGCTGATATGGATATATTTTCTACTAACACTTGAGCACCGACTCTGCTTTTCCCCTACAATGATAGTGATAATGTTGTCTTGGGGGTGTTGCGCTGGCTCAAGAAAGAGGAGAGTCCAAAGCTTGTGAAAATTACCATAAACTGAAATACCCAATTCCTGGTATATATTCTTCCAGATTAGTTATGTAAGGCACAGTGTAAAAGCAACAAATGAACTGTTCTGTCAGCTCCATACCCTATCAGGGTATACAGCTGCCTCTGACAGTCTTTGCACAAGTACAACATTGCCAAAGGGACAAGAGAAAATACAAACCAAGATATGCTGCATCTGTCCCTTTGATGTGTTTCCACCTCACTTCCATTAAGTACTGAATTCTTGATAAATAAAATGGGAGTTATAAAAGGACACAGTGTATATGTTTATGTATTTTTGTGTGTGTGTAAATGTGACAGACCAGAAAAAGTGATTGAAAAACAGGGAAAAAAGCATGTTAAACACACCCCAACTCCTACAATCTGAACAAACCCAAATTCCCTGGTCTATGTAAAATATAAACAAAAACGAACAGCAGCTATTAAAAAAAAGTCCTGTTGTGAATCATGATAAATAACACAGACCCTGTTTCAGTTAGGGTCCCAGCAGGGAACAGAGGGTAAACTCAAATTAGGGTAATTCAAAGAGGGATTGTTACATTTAATATTTCCTGGCAAGCAGACTCAAACAGAGATTAGCAAGCAAGAATTTATTGTGGAGTGCTCTGGGAATTAACAAATGAGAAGGAAGAACAGGTTGCAGAAATCGGAGGAGAAATTGGACTATGATGCTCTCTCATCCAAGGTCTCAGCAGATCCTAATGGGTACTTTGAAGCTGGGATAGTCCTTCAGAGCTGTCCCAAGCTGAGCTGAGAAGGTCAGGATTTTATAAGCCAGGCATTGCCCTGTCATTGGAGATGGGCTGCCCATGGAAAGGTAGCATAACCTTCTTTCAACAAAGGAACATTCCCAGACTTGGAATGAAGCAAGTAGCATGAGTCCTCCTATTCTAACGGGTAAGCTTGGCAGCAGAGCACAGCTTCTCTGCTTATTCTAGTTTATGCAAGGTATATGAAACAAAAATGAAAATTATCAAATCATTTCATTCATACAAAGAGATATAAAGTGTCCACCAGAATGGTGATCTCAGTAAGAGGGCAATTTGCCTAGTCCTGACATCTCTAGACCCAAAGTTGAGTTTCTGAAAGCCATCCAAAAATTGTTCATGCTTTATAGAACATGAGTTCAGAATCATGAACATACCAACTTGCTTTAAGAGACACCAATTAGATAGCAGGTCCAGAAAGAAAGAACAAATTCTAAAGCTGAGTACACTAAAAATATTTAAGGAAGATCCTCTGATATACAGTAAAAAAACAGGCTTCAATTTTAACAGTCTTGTTGTGACAAGTTATGGTCTTAGTTATTCCAAACATTTAACATGAGCATATCTCCTGGAAAAGGTACTTGGCTAATGTACCAGATATGATATGAATAGCAACTTTGAGACCAATGAGCTTCAGGGAAAAATAAAAAAGTTACTTTCTTAAGTGCAAAGAGGACACTTTCTGTGTTGTCTTCTTCCCATCCTGTATCATCATGTCCATGGAAACCAAGCTGAGTAGCTTTTGTCTGAATAAGGGGCTTTTGTTAAAACTTAGACTTCATTGTTGTTCCAACACATTCCTACTTAAAAACATAAATCTCAGGGCATACACTAGCATATTAGCTTAAATAAATTATTCTTGCTGGACATTTTCAGAATTATAACAGGCCAGTGGGCGTGGTGAAGAGAAGATGGGGAAATTATCATGAAATCATTTAGTAGTTTGCCATTAATTATGGCACCTCAAGCTAGTCCTGGGTGAGACTAACTTATAACCCTCATTAACACCTCAGTAGGCCTTAATTTACCATGTTAGCTGAAACCCTGAGAAAAGCGACTGTAGATATATTAGGTTTAAATGAGAAGAGTTTCTTTGAGGGTTGGAACTGAAATGGAAATAATGATAAATGGCACACAAACCATATGTTTGGAGATGAGTGGGTAAAATATTGATTGGAAAGCAAAACAGAGGACTAGGATGAACATGAACTTTGCTTATGACTGACCTTGACCTTTAGCTTGACTAGTTCATGAGCTGGTTGTGAGTGAAAATGTTTAGGAACATAGTCATATTATGATGAAATGGCTATGGTGGGGGTAGGACAAATGGCCATTAGAGATAACATGGTGAACCATCATTTCTCCTTTGCTCAGCCCAGTCTTCCTAACCACTAACTAAGCCCTCTCACCACCAACCCACTCTGAGCCCTATTTTAAAGGAAAGGTCTTCTATGAGGCCAGGCCTTGCTTCCCGTGGCTCTTTCATCATGCACCTTGGCTTCTCCATGGAGTTGGTTGGAGAAGGCACACCCATTCTGTAGTGGTCCCCAAAGAGCTTATGTGTATTTCTCCAGCCATGTGTTTAAACCCTATTCCCCTATCGCATGTGAGGAAAAATAATATTTATAAAGTGTGTACTATAGTTAATCCTCATAACAACCTATGAGTTTCTTACTATCTATTCCACTTTTCAGATTGGAAATTGAGATGCAGAAAGATTGAGGCCACAATTACTAGTGAGTGCTAGTGCCAGGCTTTGGATACTTAAACTTTACATGCTAGAATCATACTCAGTGAGACAAGAAATGCTGCAAAGAGGTATGTGAGATCAATATCTGGAGTCTGTTATTCCCTCAGGAAGTTGCAATGTGGGGTGCATACCCATTGAATGGAGTGGCAGGCAGAATCCATTGAATTATATAAATGCTTCCTCCATTCCTCCTGCATTCCTTTTCATCCCTCTTTGCTGAGTGTATTCATAGAAATCCATGTACATGAATTGTGCATGTGAGGCCAAGCCATTTTGTATAAAGCAAGAAAAGATGTATGGATTTCCAAAAGGACTCACAAATACAGTGAAAAAGAAAATTGATAAAAAGAACTTGGACATCGATCAACTTCCCTGCTCATGTGTTGCTTCGAGCCAGTCTGTGATTGTTCAGCACGTGATTACAAAACGTGATTTCTGCTGGTGAGCAAAATGCATCTCTGAAGCCTTGTGCAATTGACACAGTGACGGGCAATGCTTCTAACAAGCTTAGGAAGAGATAGCACAGCCTTGAGGATAAGGGAGAAGGGAGAATCTCAGAGAAAGTTCTTTCCAGCAAAACTGCTGTGGAAAGGCAAACACTGAGGGTTTCTGGCAGCTCTATTTCTTCTTCACAATTATTGATTAAATATAACCAAATGGCTTCAGAGCCTTGGATCTTGTAGAAGTGTTTGATTGGGCTGTAACTGTCACACACACATCCATGCAGCTCTGAAAGCCTTGGGATTTGTTTGTCAAGGAAGCTTCAGTCCAAACTTTTCATCAGATCAGTAAAACATTGAAGGTGGTAAGCGTGATGCTAATGTCTGCGACCCTCATTTGATAAGAAGCACTTGGCCCCCATCATGGAATGAGAGCTATAAACAGGGATGGCAGACATTGCATGTCCCACCTTATTACCTAATCTCTTCAAATGAAAAGGTATAAACATGCTACTGCCTTAAATATATTGTGTTTGTTCCACATTAATGGAAACTCTACGTTCTAGCTGCAAGTATTGGATTCCAGGTCATTCATTAATAAAAATTCATTAATTTAAAACAAACTATTGGAACATTCATTTGAAGGGTGGTTTAATAAATGTGGTATCTGAAATAACCCCTTTCAGGCCTCATTAAGCCCAGTATCAGTTGATCCACAGTGACAGACTTTAGATACACACATCAACCTGATTGGCAGAGACTTTTATAATACCTACACATTTCAGGAACAATTATCGGGAGGGCAAAAGAGATGAGGGGAAAGAGAGAAGGACAAAGAGAGAAGGGAAGAGAGGGAATGGAAAACGAGAGATGCACAGACAGGGAAAAGAACACAGAGGGGAAGAAGTAGGGAAAAAGAGAGAAGGGGAGGCAAGAAACGGAATGGAGGAACTTAGATGGGGAAGGGAAAGGGGAAAGAGGTAGGACACAGGAGGGGAAGAAAGAATAGAAAGAGAGAAAGAAAGATAGATGTATTCTATCATATATTTTATAAGTTGGAATTTTAAGGGAAGGAAAGCAATAACAAAGTTTTTGTTTGTTTGCTTCCTTGCTGTTTTGTGTTTCAGGGCAGTGAAAACTTGGTTGCCACTGCAGTAGCTGGCTCTAACTCCATGGTGACTGAGTATTTTTAGAAAAAGATCTAATAGAATTACTTAAGCAATCTGGGAGAAAGAAGAAACATGTAGAAAAAAAGGTCAGAGAAGAGAGAATGATAAGGCATTATTATTATTATTATTATTATTATTATTATTACTACTACTACTACTACTACTACTACAATGCAAGGAAACCCCAGGTAGAACAGGTTCCAAACTATTGCTGGCCTGACCTTAGTGACATTTCTAATTCTTCCCCGAAGTACTCAGTAATTGACAACAGGTAGATTTTATTTAAATGAAAGAGGAGAGAAGGGAAAGATGCCAATCATTAAATGTTATTTACCATTTTGGCTCCTACTTTGTACTGAACTAAAGTTGATAATAGCATGATGCAAAAAATAGAAATGAAAGTGGGAAGGTTCCATGAGTTCCTCACAATGCTGCAGTACAGGTTGACTAGGACAGAAAGTGCAACAGCATAGACTCTGCAGTTAAGAGCCTTTCAGAGTGCTTTGCCAGGTGCCCATGCCTTTCAGTTTCTTCCTGTGCAAAAATGGTATAATATTTTGTATATTTCTGCAAAAATATATTTCAGTATGGAAGTTCAAAAGTAAGGTGTGTAAACAAAGATTGGAGGGTTGGTACTAAAATTGTGGTCTATGGAGAGCAAGAGCAGCAGTATCTGGGAGCTTGTTATAAAAGTAGAATATGAGCTCAATCTCAGACTACTTAATCAGGATGTGCATGTTAAGATCCCTAGGGGATTCATGGGCACATTACTCTTTAAGAAGCTCTAGTTAACAGAAAAATGGTATGCTAGCATCTCACGTTTTCACTTGTTGGGGGCAAATTTCTGTCAGAAATCCATTGTGCAAACCTGCTACACCTTTGTAACTGATCTGTGCAACCTCCATTTCCTTCCTTATCTCATGGCCAAATCCCTAATTGATTAATCAATAGTGGACACCTGGAGCACTATATTGAATTGAATAGCCGAGTCTAGCCCAACAGAAAAGAAAAATGTGATTTTTTGTCTTTATCAGTGGTTCTCAAATTTGCCATGCATCAAAGAATCACCTAGAGGGCTGGATACCCTCCAAATGGCTGGATGTCATCCCCATAGTTTCTGAATCATAGGTCTGGGGTGGGGTCTTTCCAACAAGTTCTAAATGCTGATATGGCTGGTCCAAGGATCACACTTTGAGTACCACTGATCTATGTCCTTCTTCTACCCCTCTTGAAAATATAAGGTGTGGTCCTCTATCCCCTCCCTTGAGACCTTTATTCTCTGCAAGGTCAGGTATAGTAACTTGATGTAGTTGCAGATATCAATTTCTTAGCCTATTATATGTGAGAGAATAGATGTTTGATGAACATTTTATTGGAAACTCCTGAAACTAATGCCTTAGACAAATGGTCTAGAGATTTTATTTTAGAGATGAGTCATGTGTTGGTGATGGGAGAAGCATTTGGGGGCAAACCATGCTGTGTTCCCCAAGTACTACCCCCTGGGCAGTTGCCTACTTAGGCCCTGCCAACAGGACCATGGGTGAGCTCCTGTTCATCTTTGTAGCAAGGCATGGGACACTGACAGGGATGCCTCTTTCTTTATCATAAAATAGAAGGGTAAAAAAAAAATCCAAAAAAAAAGAACAGGAAAGGGCTATCTTGTAACATTGTTTGGAGAAAAATAGGTTCTTTGCTTTATTTTAAACTTTGGACCTTCCATATTTCAGGAAAGCACTAGAGATGGAAAGTCAAATGAGATGTGATGCTCAAATCCAAACAGGCAATGACAGGATATTTTTGATAATACAATACAGGGAGAACCAGGTGCTATACAAAGAGGAGAGGGGAATCTAATTCAGCCCAGAGAATTGGAAGGCTTCCTGGAATAGGGATGGCTAAGCTGATTATTGAATAATAATCAAGAGATATCTTAAGCAGATGAATGACATCATACAAATATGTTTTAGCACTATTGTGTTCATAGCTTTGTGAAGAAAGGATTGATAGAGTTGAGACAGGATAGGTTATAGGATGGCTGCAGCAACCTATGGTGATCTGGACTAGAAAAATGGCAGTGGGGAAGGAAAACAATGTTCAGTCTGGAAATATCAAAGAAATAAGATTATCAGATCTAGGATTAACTGTGGATTTGCTTTATGTATACAGTCATGCTTCTCAAGGATGATACAAGGATGGTATTTGTTTAAAATAAAGCAAAGAACCTATTTGTCTCCAAACAATGTTACAAGATAGTCTTTTCCTGTCCTGTAGATGTGTGACTACAGTCAATTTAGCTTGCCTTCTTAGGAGGTCCTCATCCTATTTCAACCCTCTACTACAACCACCATACTATTTTCTTTCTATTTCATTGATGCCTTTAGAATTGACCACAGGGTAACTTTAATACTCTTCTTTTCTGCCATCCCAATTGAACAGGACTCTCTTATGAATCATGTCACTTTTATGTACCATCGTCCTACTCTATCCCCCAGGTACACAATATGCTAGCAGTCTCGCTATAGACATGACTTTTGCTTGGTCTTCTGGGAAGCCATGTCCCTACACCAGCTTTCTGATGAAGAGTTTCAGGCATTGATGTACTTGTATCTTTACTGACCCGTGCCTTTTTAAGGGCTGCCTGCTCTTAGTTATGCTCACCAATCTACTCATGCTCCTACATAGATAAAGTCACGATTTTCATGCTGAATCAAGATTTTTGGCTGTCAAACTTCCAGGTAAATTCCCAGCTCTAACGGCCTCACCAACTTCCATCCCCAGCAGTTGTGGCTATTAGGGTATTTCCATTTAGCTCAGAGGGTGTCTCATAACCACTATTTGGCCATTGCAGCAGATGCCACTGGTATCCTAGTCATAGCCCTAGATCCACTAGATTTTAGATTTCAGCTAAAGCTATGATAGATAGTTCTGCGAAAAGTCCCACTTCTACCTTCATCCCACCTCAAGCTCCTGCCACACCTTTAAGCATTTTGCCCTAGAATAATTTTCCAAATTATTAGCAGTTTTCCTGGACAAAAGCACAGCCCAAAGCAAGAGAAAGTAATGTCCCCAGGGGCAACTCTCAAACAATTGGGGGTAGGGAGTGATGGATACCTAAATTATGTACTCTTATATTGGGTTTTCCACCTTCACTTCCCCACTCCTTCATTTGTCCTTTAGGTGATCACCTTCCAAATAATACATGTGCACTCAAGTCCTTGTCTCAATCTGGGCTCCCCCAAAGCAGAGTTTAAGACAGTCATAGAATGTTTCACTCTTTCCTAAAATTACTATGTTTCATAAATGCCAAACAGTATATAACATTTAAGAAGAAGAAAGGAGGAGTATAGAGACCTGTGAATTAGGAGGAATAAAGGTAATACTGAAATAAAGAAGTGGCGATATTAAGCACAACAAGGAATTATATATATATATGTACATCCAAAACCCAAGTTGTCAGCATACTTTAAATTAAAGGACCAGTCCTCTGACAGATCACATATACAAACTTAGATTACTTAGGCAAAGGGATATGGAGATTTGGTGTGTGTCTTAGGTTGAATTATGTACCCCATTGTAAATAAGATCATTTGAAAATGTTATTTTAGTCAAGATGTAGCCCAACAGAATGAGGTTGGGTCTTAATCCTGATGCTGGAGGAGAGAAACTGGAAGTCAACAGCACCTGAAAGAAAAAGGAGAGGATATCACCACCTGATGGGAAAGCCAAAGAACCCAATGATTGCCAGCATACCATAACATTACTGACCCTGAGAGAAAGCCAGCCACCTAGACTCTCAAATCATAAATTCCTCTTCTTAAGCCAACCCATTATGTGGTAATTGTCATAGCAGCCAGGAAATCCATGCAGTGTACCACCCAGTTGCTCAGCCTTTATATTACAATGTGATGATGCCTTCTGGAGTAGTACAATCGGAGACCTGATATGGAGACATGATCCATTTGAGATCCATTGTTATAGTGGTAAAAAAAAACAACTGTTGAACTTTTTGGAGGGAGCATGGGTAAAGAGGGGAGAGGCATTTGGGTAGGAATGAAGTAAGTGTCAAAAAGTGGTTGACAAATTAATTGCTCTTTAGTGCCTCCTGCCAGGAACTGTAAGAAACCAGATTGGCGACAAGCAGAACACAGAATACACATCCACCATTAGCAGATGTTGCTGGTACCATCAAATGTCCTCTTATATTCACTCTTGTGGTTTTAAAATATGTCTAGAATTATCTGACACACCTTCATTCAAAAAGTGGAAAATGATAACTGTCCCCTTGAGTGTGGGTTGGAATTAGTGATTTGTTTCTAACAAAAGTAGAATGTGGTGGACGTTATGGTATGTGACTGCTAAGACTAGGTCGTAAAAGGCATTGCAGCTTCCTCCTTGTTCTCTGTCTTGAAATACTTATTCTAAAGAAGCCAGCCACCATGTCTTGAGGATAGTGAAGTAACCCTAAGGAGGAGCCCATGAAGCAAAGACATGAGGTGTCTTGCCAACATTGAACAAGGTATGGTGCCCTCTTGCAAACAGCCATGCAAGTGAACCATCATGGAAGTGAATCCAGCACCAGTTAAGCCTTCAGATAACAGCATTTTGACTGGAATCTCATGAGAAACCCTGAGCAAGAACCACCCAACTAAGCTTAATTTCTGGTCAACAGAAACAGCGGTTTAGAAATAATAAACATGTATTACCTCAAAAAAAAGTGGAGATCATTTTTTATGTAGCAATAAATAATTAATATACTCACTATTCTATTGCAAGCTGACCAATAGCTCCCATACCTGTAACTCAGTGCCTGAGGACTTTCTCTGGCTGATGGAACCCACCCATCCAGCATATAATGACAGGCCAGAAGGACTAGAAAGTCAATGTCCCCAGAAGCACCTCTCAAACACTCCTATAGTTTGTTGGATTAATATTCTAGCCCTCTTTAGCCAAAATGTTGAACACCATTTTCTAGTGGTCTCCAACAGGACTGAGCCTAAGGCATCCACAGGTAAGTAACCTGATGGTTAATTCCCTATTTATTGGTTTCCATCCCATCTCCACACCTGACCAATGATTACTGAGATAACCTCCCAAACAAAGTTATTTTACTCAAATCCTTGCCTCAAGGTCTGTTTCTGAGGTAACCTATCCAAAGTCACCACCAGATAATTATGCTCCAGCATTCTAGTTAAAATAAGATAAAAATAAGGGAGAAAAAGTATATAGGATGGTGTATTAGGATTCTTCAGGAAAACAGAACTGTCAAGATATATATATGTATGTATTTTTTATACAATGTAAATATTATGAGATTTATTATAGGAACTGGCTCATATTCCTATAATGTGGGGATGGACAAGTCCAAATTCCCCAGGGCATGCTGCAAGCTGGGAATTCCCATGAAGGTTTTGATGACTACCCCAAGAAAAGCTGACTAGCTGAAGTACAGATGGAAATTGTTCCTTTTGCTGAAAACATCAGTTCTCCTTTAAGGCTTTCAATTGATTGGGGGAGTCTTCTCTCATTGTTGAAAACAATTTCCTTAGTTAACTAGATGTAATCAACCATTGATACAATCAGTTTTCTGGTGATTTAAATCAACAAAATATCTTCACAGTATCTATCAGGCCAGTGCTTGCTTGACCAGCAACTGGACACCATCACCTAACCAAGTTGACTTATGAACTTTTTAATAATCACTGATGGAATTAAGGGTTATTTTCTTTTTCTAATACAAAATGATTGTTCTAGATCACAAAATGTCTTCTAGTCTAACTTTATTCTTCTTCACCACAAATTCTACAGCTCATTGCTAGAGGTAAGGATAGAAAAAGAGAGTTGATGACACAGAAGCTATGCCAACTTCATCTTGTGTAGTGGGAATCTCTTGCTTGGGAGTGCTGATCTTGAAGAATGTGGCATTTTTGATAAACTGCTCCACCCTCCCCACTCTATCTGATTTTGTTGGGGATTCCCCATAATTAGGGAAATATAATTAGCTAATATGTCAAGGATTCACCTCTCTTTCCAGCTTCACCATCAGAGAAATCTGAACCTAGATTTTTGCCTTGAAGAGAAAGACAGCCTGAGAGAATAAAGTTGAAACAGAGAGAAAGGCAGAGAACAGAGGCAAGAGTGAGAGTCCTTTAGCATTTCAAATCTTGGTTCCAATCATTCCTGTGTTCATTAATATCTCTGGTCCTCTTGCAGATTGCTTATATGAGCCAATAAGTTCCTCTTTTGATTAATCTAAGTTTGGGTTGTAAGTTAAAGAACCCCAACATGAGAATTCTGATTAATAAAATTTATTTAATAAATCTGAAATAATCAGGCATTTCTCTTCATGCAACTTCAGCTCCCAAACTGGTCTTAATTAGGCTAATTGAGCATAATTTAAAAGTCAACCTTCCGGGCGGCTGCCGTGGCTCAGCAGGCAGAGCTCCGACCTGCCGTGCTGGAGGTCTGGAGTTCGATCCCTGGTGTCTCCTGCCCATATGCAAATTAAAAAAAAAAAAAGTCAACCTTCCCCAAAAAGAAGAGAAAATGAATGCACTAAAGCATTATACCAGGTGCTTCTAAAGATAATTTTTTGGATTTTTTTCATTATTAGAGAAGTTGTGGGTTCACACAAAATTCATGCCTAAAATACAGAATTCCAACACCTTATTACTAACATTTTGCATTGATGTGGAACACTTGCAACAATTGATAATAGCATATTTTAATAATAGTACTATTAACTATAGTCCATAGTTTAACTTAGAGTTCACTGTTTTTTAGTGTAGTTCCATGGATTTTTAAAATATTGTTATTGTTACCATATAATCAATCTAACATTTCCCCTTTTAATTTGACTCAGACATATCTTTCAATGCTGTTAATTACATTCACAACTGTGCTACTATGTTTGTTATCCATTACCAAAGCATTTCCATCATTTCAAATAGTAACCCTGTATGATGATTTGGGTCAGGAGAGAGGAGGTTTTGTGGTCAAAGCAGCTTAGAAATGACAGCTTAAAGAAATTTAAATAATCTTCTTCACTGCAGACTTTATCAGAGCCTTTAAAGTGCTCAGAGTATTGTGACTCTCCAAAAGACTTAGATAATTCATTTTGCAACAGTTCCAAAACTTTTTCTGAGGTACATCATTTAATTGTTTTATATGTAATTATTGGGAAATGCTGTTATAAATACTTGGTGACTGTTGAATAAAAGCTCTATAATTAAAAAAAAAATAGTAACCCTGTACATTTGAAGCTTTAACTTCCTGTTCTCTGGCAAATTATATTCTAGATTCTGACTCTATGAGTTTATTTTATTCATTCTACTTATTTCAAATGCAGTATTTTTCTTTTTGTGTCTGGCTTATTTCACTCAACATGATGTTTTCAAGGTTCATTCAGGCTGTCGCTTGTATCAGTACTTCATTACTTTTATGGTTGAATAATACTCCAAAGTTACACACCACATATTATTTAGCCATTCATCAGTTGATAGAAATTTGGGTTGCTTCCATCTTTTGGCAATTGTGGATATTTCCCCTATGAATATCAATGAGAAAATATCTGAGTTCCTGCTTTCAGTTATTTTGGGTATATACCTAGTAGTGGGATTGCCAGGCCACATGGTAGCTCTATACTTAGCTCATCTCAGGAATTCCCAACCTGTCTTCCACAATGGCTGCACCATTTTACATTGCCACCAGCAATTAATGAGTGTTCCTATTTCTCTACATACTCTCCAACACTTGTCACATTCCTTTTTTAAAACATAGCAGCAATTCCAATGGGTGTGAAATGGTATCTCATAGTGGTTTTCCTCTGCATTTCCCTGATGGCTAATGATATTGGGCATCTTTTCATGTGCTTTCCAGCCATTTGTATATCTTCTTTGGAGAGATATCTATTCAAGTCTTTTGTTCATATTTTTTTTTCTTGCTTTCTTCTTCTGATTGACCATTGTTTATGTTTAAAAACACTGCTGGCTTTTGGAAACACACCACTTTTCCAAATTCATCTATTAACTCTAGGAGCTTTTTTGGTATTTTTCAGGACGTTTTATATATAAGATCATGTCATCTCCCAACAGGGAAAGTTGTACTTCTTCCTTTCCAAATTGGATGCCTTTTCTTTCTTTTTCTTGCCTAATTGTGCTGGCCAGAACTTCCCACACAATGTTTGAAAGACATTGGTGACAATGGATATGCTTATCCTGTTCTTGATCTTAGAGAGAAAACTTTCACCATTAAGTAGGATGCTATCTGTAGGCTTTTCATATATGCCTTTTATTGTGTTGAGAAAATTTCCTTCTATTCCTAGTTTTCTAAGTGTTTTTATTATGAAGGAGTACTGGATTTTGTCAAATGCCTTTTCTAGATGAATTGAGATGATCTTGTTTTATTCTCCTTCATTGTGTTAATGTTACACTCTTTTCTTATGTTGAACCAACCTTGCATACCAGGAATGGCTCTTGGTCATGGTTTATAATTCTTGTAATATGTTTCTGGATTCATTTGCTAGTATTTTGGGGGAATTTTAGCATCTATATCCATAAAGTTATTGGCTTATAATTCCCTTTTCTTGTAGTGTGTTTATCCAGCTTTGGTATGAAGGTGATGTTGATCTCATAGAATAAGGTACATGGTGTTCAGTCCTCTTCAACTTTTTGGAAGAATTTGAACAAAATTGGGGTTACATTCTTGGAATTTTTGGTAGAATTCTCCCTGTGAAGTCATTTGGTCCTGAGCTTTTCTTTGCTGGGAGAATTTTTTATTACAATTCAATCTCTTTACTAATAATTAGTTTGAGATCTTCAATTTCTTCTTGTGTCAATGAATGTAGCTTTTGTGTTTCTAAGAATTTGCCCATTTCATCTAGGTTATCTAATTTCTTAGCATATGGTTGTTCATGGTATCCTCTTACTGCTCTTTTTGTTTAATTGACCTTGGTGCTAATGGACCCCTTTTCATTTCTGAGTTTTGTTATTTGTATCCTCTCTATTTTTCTTTGTCAGTCCAGCTAAAGTTTTATCAATTTAATTGATCTTTTCAAAGAACCAGATTTTAGTTTTGTTGAGTCTTTTTATTGCTTTATTTTCCTATTTTGTTTATTTCCACTCTAATCTTTTTTCTCTCCTTCTGCTCACTTGGGTTTTGTTTATTCTTTTTTCTGGTTCTTCCCGTTCTAAAGTTAGGTCTCTGATTTGAAGTCTTTCTTCTTTTTTAAATGTACACATTTAGGGCAATAAATTTCTCTCTCAGCAATGCCTTCACTGCATCTCATAAGTTTTGGTATGTTGTGTTTTTGTTTTCATTCATCTCAAGGTATTACTTAATCTTACTTGTGATTTCCTCTTTAACTCATTGGTTGTTTAAGAGTGTATTGTTTAATTTCCACATATTTGTGAATTTTCCATTTCTCCCTCTTTTATTGATTTCTAGCTTCATTCTCTTGTGGTCAGAATATATACCTTGTATGATTTCAATATTTTTGAATTTATTGAGACTTGTTTTGTAAAAATATTTGGTCTTTCCTGGAGAATGATCCATGTGCGCTCCAGAAAAATATGTAATCTGTTTTTGTTGGGGGTAGTGTTCTATAAATGTTTGTTATGTCTGGTTGGTTTAAAGTATCATGCAAGTCATTTATTTCCTTATTGGCATACTGATTAGATGTTCTATCTATTATTGAAAGAGGTGTGTTAAAGTCTCTCATAATGTAGAGCCATCAATTTCTCCCTTAATATCTGTCAGTTTTTGGCTTCATATATTTTGAGACTCTGCTTGTAACTGCTTTTGACTATTTTATCTGATCTTAGTATAGATAAGCCACCTCTCTTTTGGTCACTATTTGCATGGAATATTTGTCCATCCTTTCACTTTCAACCTACTTAAGATGAGTCTCGTGTAGACAGTATATAGTTGCATTAGGCTTTTTATCCATTCTGCTAATGTCAGCCTTTTGACTGGAGAGTTTAACCATTTACATTTAAAGTCACTACTGATAATACAGGACTTTCTTCAGCTTTTTTTTTTTTTGCTATTTAGCCTTTGAATGCTTTATACCATTTTGTCCCTCAGTTCTACTGCTTATATATTTGTATTTATTTGATATTTTGTGTTTTACCATATCTCTTTTCTATCTGGATATATTTTCCCCTTTTTTCCTTGTGGTTACCATGGGGTTAAAATTTAATATGCTAAATATATATCAATCATATTTGGTTTGATGCCAATTTACCTTCGATGTATATGCATATACTTTTCCTACACCCCTCCATCCTCCTACCATTTTTGTTCTTGTTACCACTTACATCCTTTTATATTGTATGTACAAAACCACAGATTTATCAGTACTTTGTATGCATCTACATTTCAATATTTGTAGGGAGTAAGGAGTAGAGTTACATACCAAACAATACACTACAATAACACTAACATTTATAATTACCAAAATGGTTATATTTTCCACAGGTCTTCATTTCTTTATGCCACTTTAAACCACTGTTTTGTGCCTTTCCTTTCAGTTTGAGAAACTGCCTTTTTCATTGCTTTAGGGAAGGTCTAGTGGTGATGAACTCTCTCAGATTTTGTTTGTCTGGAAATGTCTTAATCTATCCCTTATTGATGAAGGAAGGTCTCACCAGATGGCCACTGTTTTCTTCAACACTTTAAGTATTTCAACTCACTTTCTTTGCTTCCTTGGTTTTTGATGAAAAAATTGGCAGTCAATGTAATTGGGACTCCCTTGTATAAAACAAAATGCTTTTCTCTTACAGCTATCAGAACACTCTTTTTTCCTTTACATTTGATAGTATGATCAATGCATGACAAAGAGACCTTTCTTCAAGTGTTGTCCTGTTTGATGTTCTCAGCTTTTTTTTTTTTTTTTTTTTGCTATTTAGCCTTTGAATGCTTTATACCATTTTGTCCCTATTTTGTGCCTTTCGTTTCAGTTTGGGGAACTGCAAATTCACATCTTTTGCTAAGTTTGGGAGGTTCTCTGTCCCTGTTTCTTTGAATATCGCTTCTTCTCCTTTCTTTCTTTCTTCATCTAGGACTCCCTTAATGCATATACATGTATGCTTCATGGTGTTGGAAGAGATATCTTAGGCTATTTTCACTTTTTGTAATTCTATTTTGTTTCTGCTCCTCAGCCTGACTCATTTTAAGTGTCTTGTTTTCAAGTTCACTGTTTCTTTTCTCTGCCATCTCCAATATCCTCTTTTTTAAATGCAATTTTACTGAGATATATTCACATCCCATATAATCATCCAAAGTATACAAACAATGGTTCACAGTATCATCATACAATTGTGTATTCATAATCATCATTGATATTTTAACATTTTCATTGCTCAAAAAAGTCAAAATAAGGTTAGAAATAAAAGTAATAGTAGCAAAAAACATCCCAAATATCCAATACACCATACCTCTACCCTCTTATTATTTATATATTTTTTGTCTTTATTTTCTTACTCATCTGTCCATACACTGGATAAAGGTTTTCACTAGTACAAGGTCACACCATAAAATCATATAGTTACACAATCATTTTCAAGAATCAAGGCTGCCGGATTACAGTTCAATGGATTCAGGCATTTCTCCCTAATTACGCCAATGCACCAAAAACTGAAAAGGGATATCTACATAATGCATAAGAATAACCTCCAGAATTTTAATCTCTTGAAACCCTCTTGCGCATTTTTACTCATTGGTATCCTTATATCCTTTATTTCTTTCTCTGTATTTTCCTTCATCTCCTTGAGCACCTTAATATATTTTCCTTTATTTAAATTTATTTATTAATTAAAAAAATTTAACAAACCAAATAAAACACCAATATATATAATCAGTAATTCACAATATCATCACTTAGTTGCATATTCATCATTTCTTAGAACATTTGCATCAATTCAGAAAAAGAAATAAAACAAAAACAGAAAAGAAAAAAAAAAAAGATTATACCTCCCATACCCCTTACCCCTCACTTTCATTGATCACTAGCATTTCAAACTAAATTTATTTTAGCATTTGTTCCCCCTATTATTTATTTTTATTCCATAGGTTCTACTTGTTTGTTGACAAGGTAGATAAAAGGAGCATCAGACACAAGGTTTTCACAATCACACAGTCACATTGTAAAAGCTATATCATTATACAATCATCTTCAAGAAACATGGCTACTGGAACACAGCTCTACATTTTCAGGCAGTTCCCTCCAGCCTCTCCATTACATCTTGAATAAAAAGGTGGTATCTACTTAATGCGTAAGAATAACCTCCAGGATAACCTCTTGACTCTGTTTGGAATCTCTCAGCCATTGCCACTTTGTCTCATTTCACTCTTCCCCCTTTTGATCGAGAAGGTTTTCTCAATCCCTTGATGTTAAGTCTCAGCTCATTCTAGGGTTTTTCTCAATCCCTTGATGCTGAGTCTCAGCTCCTTCTCGGATTTCTGTCCCACGTTACCAGGAAGGTCCACACCCCTGGGAGTCATTTCCCATGTAGA
>PVIY010008292.1:0-77671 GCA_004026745.1 Myrmecophaga tridactyla
TTTTACCAAGATATTATGCCTTATAGAGATGACAATCAGTTGTGGATTTTATGTTAATTAAATAAAGGAATAACTATAGAGTTTTTACTTAATTTTAATTAAACTTTACTATACTGGAGATATGACTGCAGCTTTGTCAAACTAACTTATCTATATGATGCCATAATTTTTGAGGCCAAACTCAACAAATTATCATGTCCAGTTATTAATAAAGCATTCTTTATGCTTTATTAATGCATAATTAATAAATGCCCGTCTTTTAAACCGTACATTCATGTTTCATGGTTAGTTGCTGGGAGGTAGGAAGCAGAGTTATGTATGGCAGAATGACACAAAATTCAGGTGTGAGAATCTGTGTCCATCTTTCTCACTGACATATATTACTCCATATATGACTCACATACACTTTCTTTTATGTTGGGGAAAATTTAAATGAACTGACTTTTTTATTACTTCTGTTAAAACCTTAGCCTCAATAAAAGTACTTTAATTTCAAAGTACTGGTTGATTCACTACATAAAAATGTGGAATGCAATTTGTAAAAACATAAAAACAAACAAACAAAGAGCAATTAGTGGGGCAGGGTAGAGGCAAAACCAAACCAACATAAAAGCACAAAACAGTATTTCTGATATGAGAAATACCTGAAATTCTGTCCACACTTCTCTATTATTTTTACAGCAATTACACACATTATTAATCTTCAAACATCTGAAATATATGAAAATTTAACTTATCCCTCAATGTGCTTGAAATTCCTCGTGCATTTCTTATTTGGTCCTTGAACATACTTCAGACAACACTTTGGGGTCTTAGCTTTCCTGACTCATTGTATTTTAAAACATACTGAACCCTTACTGCCACAGATCCATAGGCATGTGTCCATTCACACCAAACAAGCATATCAGAGACATCCCAATCATGTTGGATGTGGGGTGTAACAGAGCTGACTTGGTATACATCATTAAAAGAAAATGATTTCTTTTGTAAATGGCTAAATTCAGACCAAAACAAAACAAAACAAAACATATACCCAACTCCTCATATCCTTGTAACATGTTGACCCTTAAATAAGCTGATTACAAAACTGCCACGACAAAGTGAAACCCGGACAGTAAAAGCTGTACCTGATACTGCTGCTCAAGAGGTTTCATACTTCCTGTGCCAGTATACCCATAGACTCTAAAAGTATTAGGCAAAAAAGTTCTGTAAAATAAAAAGATGAAACTTTTTAAATGGGAAAATTTTGTTTCCAAGGTTTTAGTTTGAAAATATATTGATATTTTCTTACCAATATGTGGAGGGAAAGAAAGAGAAAGGAGAGGGATTCTCTAAATAGATCCATTTGGTTCTAATCTTCACTTAAAATTCCCAATTGCAAAACCTCTCCTCACTCACTCCACTCTAATTGCAATAGTCTCCTAGCTGTTTTTATTTTTTTTTTTCAAATAGAACAGGTTCAGAGTATTTGAACCACCTGTTGCCCCTTGCTGGGATGCTCTTCAGAAAAGCCTCCTTGCATGAGCTATTTCAAATCTTTGCTTATATATTAACTTCTCAGTGAGGCCTATCTTGAAAAATGAATAAAACACTGAAACTTTCCAAATCACCAAAGCATAGGAATTCCAAACTCTTGCCTTTGCGCTCTAGTTTTGCCTAAGCACTAATCACCTTTTAATATTCTCTTACTTTATAACTTATTTATTATTTTGTTATCAGTTTCATCCCATAATAACATAAGCTCAGAGAATTACATCTATTTCACTTGCTAATATTTATATTTGTTTGCTGAAAACATAGTAAACACATAATATTTATATCTATGTGTTTACTAACCACATAGAACAAAGTCTGTAAAAAGCAAAAGCTCAATAATTATTTGAACTAATAGAACATGAATTCAAGATTAGGTGGAAATCTCATATTAAAATATTTTTTAATGCAAATATGAGAAGAGTAGGCTAAAAAGCTCTATGAGTAGAAGGGTAGTGTAGATGACCCAGTTTCATTTTCCAAATATGTACAATATAAGGATTTGTGGCTTCCACGGCATTCTGGATTTATTGAAGCACAAAGTTAAAGAGCTGATTCAAAATCAGTGATGAAGGAGAGAAAAATTTTTGTCATTCTTACAGTAATAAGAACAGGATCCATGGTGAGGACTCCTAGGAAAACACAGACTCTGAGTTGAAAGTCCTGAGCTGTTGATATGCAGCCACTTCCCACTAGCAAAGAAGGAAGAAGCTGAGTATTCAACTTAGCCCAAGGAGAAAGCCACAATCGGGGAATTTTAAAAAGAAGAAACTTTGGTGGACATGCAGGATTGGAATGAAATTATTGCACACTTTAGGAGCACCAAGCATATAGCTTCTCTCCCCACAAAATCGTTTGCCAAATATTGCAGTTGTGCAAAGTGGCCAAGGGGCTAAACTTAAAATTTCATGAAAAGCAGAGCAACCTTTTTTCACTACCTTGTGACACTGAGGACACTAAGACCCTCCAATGGCAAAAGCCACAATGAATATACCCAGTTATCTGTTGAAATCCCACATGAGATGCACCTAAATTATGGAGAGAATTAGAGTTGTACTGAGACTTACCAAAATGCAATGAAGCCCAGACTCTGCTCAGTGCCCAACTGAATTAAAACATTTTTAAAAATGCTATCTTTCTAACATAGGAAATGATAGACCTTTCGGGTGGTAGACAAGGAAATTTAGAAGTCCTTGTCAAGCGGTCAAGCAATCCCTGAGTTTATGTGGAAAGGCAAAAGACCCAGAGGACTTCCGTAGATTCAGATGGTAAGGAGTCATGAGGCCAAACAAATTTAAACAGTTTATCATCCAGAACAGCAAAAGCAAAGTCAGCAAAGCATCACCTTCTTGTATCTCTACTGTGTCCATAGGATAATGCACAACTTGTTAGGCCAGGTGAGAAAAAAATGGACAAGATCCAGAGATGAAGCAAGAATGTTAATCCTCAAATAGAAAAGGTACACAAAGTCTTTTTTTGAGGGGTGAGGGGTGGGGGAGGAGGTGCACGGTCTGGGCACAAAGTCTTTTGGGAGATAAATGAAAACATAAGCACAAGTAGCATATCATTAAGCTATAGCATCATACAGTATATCAGAAGCACCCACTGGCATTAGTTTTACCATCTGGATTACTTCCAAACTGTCAAGAACTCCTTGAGAAGAATAATGAAACTGGTCCCTGAGAAATTCAAGGTAAACATAATGAAACATGTGAAAAGCTAAAGAGAGGCTTCTGGCACCACTGAGCAGGAAAAAACACTGTTAGGAAGGAAGCTTCACCTTATTTTAATGATAACTAAAGTCAAGCCAATTGGAATTTTTTTCTGAAAATATGTATTTGCTGATAAAAGAATTCCATTTGATTGGTGGAATAGCCAAGATTGAATTACTGATATGAAAGATCAAGTACTCTCCCAGTAGGTATCAGCAAAGAATAGAAATGGAAATAGGAGAGAAAAGAGATCATGAGAAAAATATCAGAAACTTAAACTTTTAAAATTGAGAATCTTAGAGGAAAGGAACAATGACCATAAATTAACAAACATGGAAGCTGGTGGGAAAAAAATAGAGTCCCCCACTTTTACTATACATATCCAAAAAGTTTAAATAAAATAGAAACTCAATGTAATATTAAAATGAACAACTAAATGTGAAATGTATTATTTAGAAATGAACACAGAGAATAACATGTCATTCCCAGTCTTTGGGATGTAGCCAATGAGTTTCAGAAGAAACTTCATGTTGTATCACTGGATGTTACTCCTTTTCATTAGCATTAGCCTCAATCGTAAACTGTATTCCTTCTCAAATTTGACAAGAAAACCTTGAGCAGTGTGCTAAAACCAATCTTTGGTGTTCTCATTTCATGTGTTTGAAGGCCCTTGGAGATTGCCATGATGCTGTCCCTGATCAAATATTTGACAACCAATTGTTAGTTCTACACATTCTAGATCTATCACAGCCCAGCTGCTTAATCTATTGAAAGTACACGTGGTATCACCCTCTTTATATATAAACTCTTGGCCAATTTTTTAATGAACTACCACTATACGCTAGAGAGGGGCTGCAGAGGCTTCATCCAGACCAGTAACAATAGTAATGGAAGGCTTCATGATTCATCAACAGTTGAATATAATGGAACTCAAAAACAAGTCATATTTATGTTTTCAGAAATGTATGAAATTACCAAAATTCATACTACATGGGCAACCAAGTAGAAATTCCGCACTATACAGGAGGAAGAAGGAGAGGGCACACACTATGGATTCAAGTTCCAGATATTTATTATATGGACTGGAAAGTTATTTTATTTTTAAAGTATAAACTAAGACATGCATATAAACCCAGTAACTAAAAACATTTCCCAATGCAAAACAATTGCATTCTGGTTAGTTATAAGTGCTAATTATAAATAAAACAAGGAAAGATGATAAAATAATGTAGATCACCTACTTTTGCATTAGATTCACAGTATAAGTTTTCCCTTCAATTGGAATGTTGTAGGACACCTGCAAGAGTAGGTTAAAAGTGCAAAGAGTGAGAAGAATGTTAAGAAGGAATCATCACTTTTCATGATAACTAAATTTTAAAACACATTCATGCAATACAAAAGGAAAATTTGGAATTTAATGGAAATTTATTTCAATGGAATTTGATCTTAAAACACTGGCTTTTATAATACATACACATAATGGTTAGAAGAATATAATCCTGTATAATTTATTTTTGTTAATTTTTAAATTTATTCCATGAAAAGAAAATCTGAATAATTGGTTATTTTTCCTACAGTAATTATGTGACCTTAGTAAGACTGAGGCCACCACAAAAGTTATGTTAAAAATGAACAAAGTATATCAAATTGATTACTCAGAGAAAATTTATTCAGTAGAGTGAAGAATTAGTAGCACATAATGCATACTATTTACAGATTTCATAAAATTTGTCTGTTCCATTCACTGATCCATGTTATTGAGATTAATAAATGAATTCTGAAAGGTGTCTGATAAACAGACAATTTACTATGTACATTTGGGAAGCTTGACATCTTTACATTATTGGGACTTCTAATTTATAAGCATGAAATACAACTCCATTTATTTAGATCTTTAAACTCTCTTTGTCTAGTTTTATTGTCTTCAGTGAGAAGATCTGCTTTGTCTTTATTACTTCATTTATATATAATGTAAATTGAATCGCTGAAATTTTTTCATCTTACATTTCTTTATTTATCAGAATACAAATCAAATTTTTATATCTTGGTCTGGTTTCCAAGGAATTTTCTAAATTGCCATATTAATTCTAATTTTCAGTAACTCTTTTTTATGTTATTCTATATAAAATAATTTCAGCTGCAAATAATAGTGGTCTAATTTCTTCCTTTCCAATTATTATGCCCATTTTTTTGTTCACTTATTTGTCTTTTTTGTTTTGATTTTGTTTTCTTTCCTTATTGCACTGGCTAGTATTTCTAGGACAATAATAAATCAAAAAGGTGATAGCATCTTTGTTTCTTTCTTGCTTTCAGGAGGAAAACTTTCAATATCTCAATACTTATGTATGATATTTCTTTCAAGGGTATTTTGATTTCTCTATAAGCTACCATTATTATTTTTAATTATGAAGTATTTCAGAAATAGAAAAGAGATAAAATTCTGTAAACACCATGTCACCAATATCTATACTGAAAAAGATACTGCATTTTAGATAGCTTTAACTGATATTGTCTTCTAAATTATATAGTGGTTACAGAATGTTAACTATATAGTTGCAATTTTTAAAAATATGTTGTGATAAAACCTGCAGGGTTTTATGTCTATTAGTTCAAACTTAATGTGTTTAAATCTTTTCCCTCATTAATTTTTTATTTGCTATGTTTTTCAATTACTGAGAGATATATTTTAAAATATCATTCTCTTGGAATTTGTTTCCTTTTTGTAGATTTTTCAATATAGATAGATAGATAGATGATAGATAGATAGATAGATAGATAGATGACAGATTGCATGTACATATATATACACACACATAAATACTGTTCTATATATGTTCATATAGATATAAATATATGTGTTTGGATAAAATAGATTCATTTCTTATATGAGTTTACAATTTTAATTTCTTCCAGGAGAACTGTAATATTACATATTTCATTATCATCTTCCCTAATTATCTTCTCTGCCTTAAAGGTTCTTTTCGTATGATTAAAATATGGCTATATAAATTAATTGTTGGTTACTACTTGTCGTGTACATTTTTCTTATTTTCGTATTCTTTTCTGTTTTATTGTGATTTAGGTGTTTCTCAGTTATATATTTAAATCCAATCTGAATATATACATTTTCTAGTAAAGCTAATCAATTATTTTGATTTAAATTTTATTGGGATTTATTATATTACCAATACACTGCTATTTTAATGGTTCCAATTAAAATTTCATATTCAGTTTACTTTGTTTTAACTTATACATTCTGTCTCCTAAAGTACATTATTTCAACTATTTTATCCTTATTATAATATATAAAGTGTTTAATATACCCTAATTTATGAAAGATATTCATTTTGAGAAAACGATTCTATAATGCACATTTATTTAAACTCAGAATATTGAAGCTTTTATTTTACTATGTTCTTATTTCTATTGTTGATTTTGAGAGGCTTTTAGTATATTGATAAATTTGATACAGGTAATTTTTATTTTTTCATGGCTACCTTTAAGAAATTTCCTTTACTTTGGTACTGTATTTCACTGTGATATGTAAAGGTATTACTTGGTTTTTATTTATTCTGCTTTGAATTCATAACAGTTGATCTGAGGATTCAAGTTTTTATCATTTCTTAGTCATATCTGGTCTCTTTACTAGTTTTTTTTCTCTCCTTCAGGAATGCCAATTAATCTACAATTGAATTTTTAATTTTATCCTATTTTTTTCTTAGTCTTTCATTTGTTGTATCTGGTTAGGCTCTTCTGCTGTTTCTAATATGTTATTTTTTGCACTTTTTAACAAATGAAACTGCATCTTAAGCTACTGTTAAAAGCTTTACCACTTTCCTTTCCTTTTTAAATGATTAAATTTGAATTTCTGAAGAACAGATACACGTTTGTTTAAAGAATGATATATTGAAATTTTAAACTCTAATCTCTGTATTAGGAAGGCAAATAGATATTTGCAAAGGAAATAGTTGCATAAAATTATCGGAGCATTTACTTGACAAACAAAATAGCAAGGTGTGACATTTCAAGAAATACAATTCACTCCTTTTCAATTATTCTAGAACTTAGTAAATATAAAATGCTTTCTAATTAATCCAAAGAAAACAAAAGGAAAACCTATAACCCTGATACCAAAAAGGAACTAAGATGGAATTAAAGGAATAGTTTTAATCATTAATGTATTTACAATAAATATGTGAAAAGTACTAATATCACACATCTTTAAAATGAAATGAGCATCATTCCGTCTAAGGAAGCCAAGGGGCTTTTCCACCTAGGAAAAACTGTACATAAATATAAAATTCTGCAAGTATGCATGGTTGTAAAATGAGAGGTTGACTTAGGAACAAAATAGTTATCTGATTTTAAATTATGAAAAATGTTCATGATTAATTACTTCTGTTTCAACTCCCCCACTTGTTATTGACCGTATTTTCTTCGGAACTGTAATTTGCACACGTAGTCTTTCAGAATCTGCAAGGTGCAAAATGTTTTATCAGAGCAATCCCTTTTACCTCATCTAAATCCCAAATCTGAATTCTATATGCCGCCTCTCATTATTGCTGTCTTTTCAAATTCTCTCAATTTCCCACTTCTTTCTAAAATTACAAAGAGAAAGAGAGACATTTTGCTTCAGGAATATTGCGTTTAAGGGCAAGGTCTTGCTATCCTGGGGTAATAGATCCGGTCCCTCCATACAAATGAGTTCAGATCCTCTGGGCTCTTCTACCCCAGCATCTAGAAGTTGGGTGTCAGCCTTCATTACCATCAAAAAGGCAGAGAAGGGTCAGAAACCCCATCTTTAGGCTTCCACTTGAGCCATGGAATAAGCCCATCTTGCTCTGGTCCAGGGACGAGTGGGAAAGCTCCCGCCCATCAGAAGTGAATTTTGATCGGGGTCGGGGGGAGGGGGTATTGGTGTTTGATGCAGGACCCCTTCTTGCGGAGTGGGAGCCTCCACAGGAAGGCACCTTCCCAGGAACGCCAAGCCTCACTCCAAGGCAAAGGGAGAGGAAAACTGACGTCTCCCCCCAAGGATTGGGAAGGGGTTTTGCCACTTACCAATATCTCCCTGGAGCCTGCTGAGCCCCGTGAGCAGAAGCAGGAGGCTCCACATGGCTTGACCTCCTGGATCCCAGCGCGAATAGTGGCCGTTGGCCTGGCCAGGAAGCTGTTGGGCTCACGAGGATCCCTCGCATGGCCGCGCATCCGGAGAGGCCAGTGTGAGAGCCACGGTGGCCTGAGAGGGTGGCTGCTGGACGGGCAGCGCTGCGCAGGCACTGTTGGCTGCAATCTTGCTTGCGGGAGCAGACGTCTACTTAATGTCACGTAGCCTCGAGGCTAAAAAAAGGAGCAACCACTTAAGAAAGGCAGGGTCAAAGAAACAGCCAATGAACAGAAAGATTCATATACGCTTTTTAAGTGACGTTTAATTGAAATATTATATATATATTTTAAATAAGGTTCAAATCATAAGCGCACAGCCCAATAAATTTCCAAATGAACAGTCAAATTTAATCAGCTCCCAAATGGAGAAATATAACATAGAACCTCCAAAGCCTTCAGATTGCCCCCTTCCAATCCTTGCTTCTAACACCATAAATGAGCTTTCTCTGGTTTTTGAACGTTATATAAATGAAATCACTCATCATGGACTTTTTCATGCTTGAGATCTTTCAACAGGAGATTGTGAGATCCACCCATGTTCTGGGTAACAATGGATGATTTTTAAAAAATTGTTCTTGTTTTCTTTTACATGTTGCTGTACATTATACATGGAATGAATATAGTACCATTTGTTATATCACTTTATTATTAATGAATGTTAAGGCTATGAAAAACAATGTTTGGCCATAAGCATTTTTGTACATGTCTTTTGTTGAACAAATATATGGATTTCTACTGGGTGTATTCCTCATGTTAAGTTGTTGGGTCATATGCTTTGATACATATTTCTAAAGGGTTTGCGAAGATTATTGTGGTCATGTGTATTGCTGCCAGGAGTATATGAGAATTCCACTTCCTCCAAATTCATGATTACTGTGGTATTTTTTCCTCTATATTTCATTTTAGCCATTTTAATGGACCTGTAGAGTAGTTCTGCATTTTTAATTTGCATTGTCATGATGGTTAATGAAGTTTAGCACAATTTCATATGTTCATTACCCACCTATGTAACTTAGTTTGTCATTGCCTGTTTGAGATGTAGGTCCATTTTCCAACTGAATTGCCTTATCTGCTTTTATTATAAGTAGAATCGATTAGCATATTCTAGAAAATCTATTGTATGGGGGCTTTCTTTTCACTCTTTCAAAGTACCTGGTTATAGTAGATTATATATTTTATAGTAGTGCATTAAGTTATAATTTATATTCCATAAAATGCACAAATCTTAAGAGTAAAAGCTCAATTAATTTTTGCACATGAATACAGCCAGTAGACTGTCACATACATCAAGATATAAAACATTTCCATCATCACCAGAAGTTCCCTCAAATTCAGGTCAGTCAAAATATCCCCAGGAGTAACCGCATTCCCACATTCTGACTTCTATCACCATTTATCAATTTTGCCTACTCTTGAATTTTATAACAGTGAAATTATGTGGCATATAATCTTTTGCGTCTGGTTTCCTTTTCTGATCATAAATTTTTTGTGATTCATTGATATTGTGATGGAATCAATAGTTTGTACCCTTTTATTTCCAAATAATATTCCATTGTGTGAATATATAGCACTTTATATATATTCCATTGTGCGAATATTCCAAATAATATTATTCCAAATAATATTCCATTGTGTGAATATATAGCACTGTAATTTGATTTTTGATCTGTTACCAGTATTTTGATATTGTGAATGAAGTTGCTATGAAGATATGCTTCATTGTGGAATTGTTGGGTCACAGGATAGGTTCAATAGAAACTTTATTAGAAATGCCAAAAAAGAGTTTTCCAAAGTGATGTTAATTGTCCTGTCCCCACCAAAGTTCTAGTTGTTCCACATTTATCACCAGCAATAGGTATTGTGTGCTTTTTACTTCTAGCCATTTAGTAGGGTGTGTAATGAACATATATTGAAGCTCTAAATTGCATTTTTCTAAAGATTATTTATATTGAGCAACATTTTCCATGCTGTTAGTAATTCAGCATGTGAAGCTTTTTGCCACATTTCAAGTTGGCTTGTCTTTTTCTTATTAGTTTTAAGAATTCACTAATCATTCTGGCAATGACTCTTTTATCTCATCTATTTATTGCAAATGTTTTTCCCAAGTCTCTGGAGAAACTTTTTGATGTGGAGGACATTTTAATTTTGATGCAATCCAATTTGTAAACTTTTTTCTCTTTATGATTGTTTTCTTTTGTACCATGTCTAAGAAATTTTTACCAATCTTAAGTTTACAAAATGAATATATATTTTTAACCCTTATAGTTTCAGTTCTGTCATTCAGGACTGTGATATTTTTCTCAGCAATTTTTAGGTATGGTGTGAAGTAGACATAAATATTATTTTTCCATTTCTATATAAATACTAAGTTGCTCCAACATCAATTATTGAAAAAACTTTCTGTCTCCTTTATATCGTATCCATATATTTGTAGTAAAGAAATTAATTATATTATATATGTGTGTGGGTCTGTTCTTTTTTTTGAGGGGGGGTTTAATTCAGTTCCATTGGCTTCATTTTATTTATTTGTTGTTTTTTATTTATTTATTTAGGTCAGTAACTCACTGTCTTAATTTATGCTGCTTTACAGTAAATATTAAAATCATGTCATTTAAATCTGTCTCGAGTCTGTTCAAATCAATCCAAGTATGTTCTCTCTTCAAGATTTTCCTGGCCATTTGAGATATTTTTCGCATCCATTTAATTTAAAATCAGCCTGTCACTTTCAACTAAAAACCTGGTGAGATGAGGATTGCAGCGAACTGCTAATGTGTTGAAAGTTCATATTTAGTCCTCTAAAACATTTGTACATCTCTCTATTTATTTAAGTCTTCATTTGGAGCAATTTCAACATCAATATATTGTATATTTTTTACATCTATCTTTAGATATACAATGAAATGTCATGTTGTTAATGGTGCTGATATTTTAATTTCATTTCTCCATTTCTTGTTTTGTCTTAAGGATTAGGGAGGCCTGAGGAAAGGGAGAGAGACAGGGAAATAACAGGGTTGAGCAATCACAATGCACACAACTTTAACCCAGTAAGTTCACTGTTTTATGTGGGCATGTTTCATGGTGCCCCCAAAACAATTTCAATAGTAACATCAAGATCACCAATCACAGATCATTATAACAGATATAATTGCAATGAAACAATTTGAAATATTGTGAGAATTACCAAAATGTGACCCAGAGACATAAAGTAAACACATGATGTGGAAAAATGATGCTGATAAGCTTGCCTGATGTAGCATTGCCACACATCTTCAATTTGTAAAATAACACACAATCTGGAAAGTGCAATAAAGTGAAGCACAATAAAATGAGGTATGCCTGTAAAACACATTTTCATCACACCAAAAAGATGTGACTCCACCCAGTCAAGGTAGGTCTTAATCCACTTACTGGTGTTCTATAAGAGGGAACGATTTTGGAAAAACTCAGAGCCAACACAGACAGAGACATTTGAAAATGCAGAAAGAAAATATCCCCAGGGAAGCTGTTTGAAACCAGAAGCCAAATGATCAGCTGGCACCAGCCACCTGCTTTCCAGCTCACAAAAGTGTTCTGGATGCCATCTGCCTTTCTTGAGTCAAGGTATCCTTCTCTAGATGCCTTAGTTTGGACATTTTTATGGCCTTAGAACTGTAAATTTGTAACTTAATAAATTCCCTTTATAAAAGCCAACCCATTTCTGGTATATTGCATTTCCAGCAGCATTAACAAATTAAAACAATATGTTTTTAAGAATTATTTGAAACTCAGTGCATAGCTTAACATCTCATTAGAAAATACTGATACCACATGATTTTAGGCTAAGCATATGTTAGAAGTTAGCCAAAGTCTGAACCACAGGAATTAATTAGAGTTATCCCTTCCAAATCAAGACTTTCTTCGTCATGAATTGGCATAAGAAACTAAATGGAAATTTCTTGGGAGTTTTGCAGAAGCCACAGATGACATGTGAAGGCCAGCAGACAATAAGGAAAAAGTTTAGAAACTCAAAAACACAGGTTACCATTATTTGCTGTAGTCTGGCCGTTCCTGATTCTGTGTGAAGCCTCTCCCAGATGTACCTTCCCTCACCCTCTCTTCTGTCCAGCCCTCTTCTCCTCTGTGCCCTCACTGCTTTCCTCTGAAGAAGCTCAAAAGGCCCTCGAGGAGAAGCCTGGCCAGTAGTAATACCTTTTCTGTCTGTTAGCAGCTGCTGCTGGAGGTGAACCCAACTGGCAGCTATGTATGCTGCTGGCTGGCAACCACTGACGATGGTATTTTTTAGCTATGGCTCAGAAATGGTCAGACGCTCTTCCCAGTTCGTCCTAGTGACAACACTTTAAATTTATAAAAAATCCTTTGGCAGTTGTTTTATTTCCCTGTTCATGTGTTGCCTCTGGAAAATGAAGGAACGGGAGTCCTTAACCTAAATTTTAAATAAGACACCATAAACATCCCATAAGGGAAAAGGAGAACAAATTCAGACTTCTTTTCTGGTACAAATGGAGGGCAAAAATATTTTGCCAGATTTTCCAGATCGTGGAGGCACCATGTCTCTAACCCCCGTGATGTAGAAGGAGTAACTGTACAACACAGCTAAACTAAGTATATTTATAACAAACACCAAGACTGGCAGAATTTAAGACAATAAACAGCTTAGCTTTAGACCACACTAATTATATACTTAGAGAAAATATATCTTGAAAGTTTGGGGAAGGTCTACATTCTGCAAGTGCTCTTACTCACTTTGCAGTGTGGTCAGGGTTGCATGGCAACCTGATTTTTTGGAAGAATACTGCGAAAGAAGTTTTAAAATTATTAATGGTACATTAGTATACATTTTATTGAAGTCTAACAATGCAGTAATTTATGTTATGGTTAGAAAAAATTAGCTCCATCATTAAATCAGTTAGTAGGTGTTTTGGGGGAATATTTTGCCAAACATCAGGGGAGACACATTTCTCCTAAATGGAACTTTAGATTAAGTAATTCATTCTTTTTATTTGACCGGAGGTGAAAGATTCAAAATTCCATGAGACAGGCTTCAATCAGAAAAGAATTTTTCAAAGTAGGTATAACAATTTTGCTACAATTATAGCATTAAGGAATAAACAGATCTAATTAACACTGTTTTTTCAGCCCCTTTATTCATGAAGCTTCTTAACTTGAACAAGTCAAAGTTCCTAACTTAATTGAGGAATGACACTTCCAGCCTCATCACATTGGGAGTTCATCCATATTCAGATTTTGATTATCTGAAGAGTGATTCACTTCACTTTTTATATTCAAAGCTACTGTTAATAATAAAAAGAAAATTTCCTCTTTTCTTCTGAGGCATATGATGCAGATTTTCTGGGTTTTCCATAGAACTATTGCAAAGCAGAATGTATGTAAATGATTTTACAATATAGAGCAAGAGACAAAGACTGAAGATTATTTCATTCTTTCACTCAACTTTCTTGCAATTTAATAGATTTATCACATAGGAATGGAATAAGTTAATACCTATTAAATATGTTCCCTTTGTTATGTTCCCCTTGTTATGATTTATTGGGTTAAAATTTTCCCAAATGAGTTCTGTATTTGAGTACATAAATAATAATTGGGGTAGCCATTGCCGGAAATATGAGAGGGAGATTTTTCAGGATTGGTTGATTAAATTCTAGTGAACTTTTGAAACTTAAGCTAATATTAGTGTAGATGAGTATGTAGAGACACCAATCTTTATTGGATGATTACACTGATCTGGATTTGGAATTTTGCAGGGGGTACATAACAAAAAGTGAGGAGACAAAATAACTCAGGGCAATGGTCTGAGAACTATTGATGACAGTAGCAAATTAAAATGAAGTAGCTCCACATGAAAAGATGAGGGAGTCACTCTCTCTACCTCCACTCTAACTGCTAATTGAGGATGACCATACATTTATATGGTCTTGGTGTGATTATTCCTAATAGCCATTTTTACTCTGAAAAGTACTCTTGTTAAAACTGATAATTTATATCACCGCACAACTAAAGATAGAGCCAGAGAGGCATCCCAGCAGAGTATTTACTATACAAGTATTTCTTTGTGCATTCATTACCACAGGAGATTTGAAAGCAGTTGTACCTATAAGGAGTGGACTTCCAATAATCAGGCTCAGGATAACAATGCAAAGCATTAGGTGGTCAGTATATTGATGAGTACAATTGCTGCATGTACCAGAATATATTTGTCATCATGAAGAGTAATGCATCCCTATTGATAGACTTACATGAGAAGCCAAATAATAAACAATGCTTGGTTAGCATAAAATTATGAAAATCAGAGTTAGATAAATTACATAAATTAGATAAATTAAATGGTCAGTCTGATGCATTCACCTCACAATAGAAAAGCCTTAGGCACTGAGACCAGGCTAATATCCATTTATCATAGTCAGTGTTCAAACATTGTCACATCATTTTTTTCTTTGTTGACATAGCTGATCAAGGCACTTATTCCAATTTACACATTAATTGGTATCAGACCTTCATTTTGATATAATACAGGTTACACCTGATTTCAGTTAAGTCTGCGAAGCTGAAAAGCCATAGAATATTTTATGTGTTTAGGTGATAGATTAAAGATAGACACAAATTCTTGGCTGGTCCTCCCCCCAAAATGCAGAATCTATTTCCCTACACTTGAATCTGTGTTGGTCTTATGTCTTACTTCCACTCAGAAGTATGGCAAAGTGACATATGGGTATGAAGCTTCTATTATTTTCTCCCTTTGGAAAGCTGGCCACTAAGTTGGAGTTCACTACCATGAGACATTATCTGAAGGGTGCCACATAGGTGAGCACTGAGAAGCTTGTCTTGCGTGAAGACTTCTTGTACACTCCAGGCCAGACAAGCCACCTGCTGAGTACAGCTGAGTCAGTGACTCAAGGTGGGGTCGTATGGAATGAAAGCACCACCCAATCTAAATTGCCGACCTACAGAATTGCGAGAAATAATAAATCGTTGTTTTAAGCCACATATTTCTAGGATGTTATTACACAGCAATAGATAACTTATAAAATAACTGCATATTTTCTCAAATATGTCATCAGATAACTTTAAAATTGGTCTTCAAAGAGCAACTTATTTTCCTATTCTGAGTTCTTATAGGAAAACCTCAACTGAACCACTAAGTCTTGATACAGATAGGAGGATGAAAGATGGTGAGGTAGGAGTCAAAGCCCTCAGATGGATAATCAAAGCACTTTTAGATAATGGCACCAAAGAAGTATGGAGATAACCACAATTCAAAAAATACATGTTTTTGCACTAAAATTTTAAATATTTTTTTAATTTTTTACTTACTCTCCACTCACTCCTATTTTTCATGTATGTATTTCTTTAAGTTATGATTTTTTGAGATATTCACTCAATATGAAATTGGGACTCATTTCATTATTTTTATTGCTTCTCAGATAGACTCACAGAAATATGGATTATTTATTTGACCTTTGGTAAGATGAGGTTTATGATACTCAGATAACTAAAGCCTACTCAAAACCAGCATTTGTTCACAATTTATATTTTATACTTAAAAGGCCTTAATAATTGATCCTAAATTTACTTCGTAGTACTAAATTTCACCTTTTTCACTTGTAAGATAATCATAAAAACACACTTTGTATACAAAATAAGTTTTACTTGCTCTCACTTCTTTGCTACCCAAGGTAAGAATTTTAGAATACTCCTAAAATTTTTTTGGGGAGAGGAAATAAAAAGTACAGCTGCCTTTCTGATGTTAAGAGGGAAATAAGCATAAGAGCAGGCACAGCAGTGACAGCTGCCACATAGAACTGATAACGAGAGAGCCACAAATATGGTCTTCATTGGAATGCCCAGTGGGGATCAGTGTTCAGAGCTGCCTGATACCAGGGCAGAATTCAGAAGCAACAACACTCCTCTCCAAAAGACCTGGGTCAAAAAATAGATTTCATGAGTATCAGAGGGCCTTCCATTAGTATTTCATGAGTATCAGAGGGCCTTCCACTAGTAAAAGCCTATGAATATTTTCCAGGAGGGAGAAACCTACCTTCTTGACTGTCCTTAGAAAAATCTGTTAGACTTTATAAGTCTGGGGGAGCTGGAGGAGAAATATATTTTTGGACCAATTATTTCCTAGTTCTGTATCCCATCTTCCATCTGTCTACAGGGATAACTAAAATCAGAGAAATTTTTACATTTCCAGCAGATAGGAAATGGGTTTGTAGTTCAGTTTCCACTAACCCACAGGAGCAGAAACAACTGTATTTCCAAAACATCTAGGCTTGCCTTTTTTTTTTCTTTTGAGAAACACTGATGGCTTAGCCGTATGTCTGGTAGTATACAAGGATGTGACCCAATCAGATAACAAGTCACTCAGAAGATTCAATAACAAGAGGGAAGAGGATCAAACTGTACATATGGAAAGGGAAATGTCCATTGAAATGAAAGAGTTAGAAGGCATTTGAAGAGGAGCAATAAAAGGGAATGCTGAGGAGACATCATTAGATAACACAGAAGGTATTCTGATGAAAAACAGACTACCCAATTTAAGTTTCAATAGTCAAATAAATCTAGGATGATTTCTATTGACAGACAAATTGGTGCTCTAGAATCCCAAGCCAAAAAAATATTTCATGAATGAGAGCTAAATTGCAAATAAATGTAAATCATCATGGGAGGGAAAAAGATAGAAAATAAATTGAAGGGAATTTTGGAGCTATAAAAAATTCAAGTGCACACACAGAAATTATAATAAGTAATGTACCTACTAGTGACATATCATTGGTCCTTTCTGTAAAAAAGAAATCTCATATTCTCATAGGGTATTCCTTTGACCAGTTGACTGAGCCAAGAAAAATTTAACTCTGATTTTCAAAGATCTGTACAATACACTGACCCTAATAAAAAGCAATCAGTTATAATATTATAGCACCTCTCAGTGGTGGCTAAGAAAGTAACTGGTAAAAGAAAATCCTGCCAATGCCCTGTTCACTTTGCCTAAGAAAGGTCACCTAAATTCAGGATCTAAACCATATTTGGACAGTGGCCACTGGTTTGACCATAGATAGAAGGAGCAAGATTGGAAGATTGTTAAAAAGGAGAATTTAAGTGGATTTCTAGTTTTCTAGCTGCCAGGATGCAATATACCAGAAACAGAATGGCTTTTAAAATGGAGAATTTATGAAGCAGCACGTTTACAGTTCTAAGGTCAAGAAAACGCCTCCATTAAAGCAAGGATATAGAAATGTCCATCTAAGGCATCCAGGGAAAGATATCTTAGTTCAAGAAGGTTGATGATGTTCAGGGTTTCTCTCTCAACTGGAAAGGCACATGGAGAACATTTTGCTACCTTTCTCCCCTGGCCTCTTGTTTCATGACACTCCCCCAGGGACATTTTTCTTCTTCATTTCCAAAGGTCTCTAGCTGCATGGACACTGGTGGCTCTCGCAGTTCTTTGTGGCTCTGTTCTCTTGTGCCTCCAAAATGTGTCTTCTTTCCCAGGATTCCAGTAAACTAAAAGACCCGTCTGGAATGGGTGGAGCCACATCTCCCTCTATTAAAGAAGTGAATACCCATACGTGGGTGTGTCACATCTCCATGAAGATAATCTAATAAAAAAGATTCCAACCCCATTACTGAATGAGGAGTAAAAGAAAGGGCTGCCTCCACAAGATGGATTCAGGATGAAGACATGGCTTTTCTGGGGTATATAATCCTTTCAAGCCAGCAGAGTGGAACTGTGTGAAGTGAACCAGAACATGAAAATTATTCAGGCAACAAGTAACAGCACATCAAAAAATCCCCAGAGTGAGGGAGGCTCTGAATAATCAGAGATTCCAATCTATCCACTCTGAAGATACCAGTAATACTTATTTTCCACTTTTCTACAACTTGTTTAATAGGCTGATTTTTTTTTAAAGGACCATTGTGTAACGAATGAAGGTCCTTCAGTTTTCCAGTTATGGAAATGACCCTGAGCCCCAGATATTGTACCATAACTTCCAGTGTCTAGCTAGTAGTTTCTTGAAAATAAATTGCATTGGACACTTTTCATCAGACAAGAGAAAAAATAATTTTAATTTGAATGGATACCTGTTCTGAATTCAAATTTGTTTTTTTTTTTTTTTTGCCTCTCCTGTTTCTATCAGTACATTATTTTTGGATTTATGATATTCTTCACACATGCCCATTTTAATCCACACTCTGTATTTTACCAAGGAATTAATCCATAATGGAAAAAGAAATCCCAAGGATTGATATTTCTGGGACATCGCTCATTATTTTAGTGCATCATCCAAAAACTGCAAATTTAAGATGGTGAAAAGGCCTACTGAAGACTCAGTTATGGATCAGAAAGGGAGATAAAATTTTAGAAATCACATATATTTTGGACTAAAATTATATTGTGTTCTTTCTCTTCTAGCCAAAAAATAGCAATCAGTAGAGATTTATTAACTAATGGGATCCAAATTAGAAGTGATATGATGTCCAATTTTAAATTAAAATATTCATTTCCTCTTGAAAGAATATTTACTAAGATGAGGTAACAGTACCAGATTTTTTTAAATAAAATTTAAAACCAAGAATAAAATGGTATAAGAAAGTCTATTCTCCTAAAATATTCTCATCTAACCCTAAGACAAGGGAGATAAAGATTCGCATGAGAAAACTCAAAAGACATTTGAAAAAGAATAAGGAAAAATGAGGCGATCAATAGGGATTTCTGTTAAAGATATGAAACCCAGTGCCACTCAAGCCTCAATGGATGAGACAACGGTTGTTTTCTTTCCTATTAAACCAGCAACATCACTAAACATTAAAACCATGCAAAGTCTGCAAAGTTTTCTAGGAAAGCTCAGAATTTGCTAACCATACCAGAGTCACGCCATACTTTCAGAAAATATGATGCACAAAAACTCAAGATTTGAAATATAGGTAATGCAGGAATTTCAGTTTGCCTTTCTAAAGTGTTCTTGACTTTATAAACATGTTAATTATGGAATCTGTTTGAAGAGTTGGGTTTTTTAAAAATTTCATGTTGGAAACTGAAAAGTCTGAGATTGTGCCCCACCTGACAGGGGTCTGATGGACTTACATGTCCAGGGATTTGCTCCAAAGTTAGAATTTAGGAGCTTACACAGACTGCTTGGCATATCTACCTCTCTCCCGCCTCCTGGAGAGCAAGGGGAGTGAGAGAGAAAGAGAGAGAAAGGCATTTGTTCTGGAATGTAAACAAATCCTCTCTGGGGAGAGGAGATAAAATTCCTTAGGTCTATTACTCCTTGAAATATAAGCAAATGGCTCCAGGAGAGTCTCTAAATCTTTGCAGAAAAATCCACACTCTCTAACTTCTAAGTCATATTTGCCATGCCAACAGACCTCAAGTGCCAGGGCTCTTTGCTGAGAAAGCCCTGATGATGCAGAAATGTGAACATATTCATGGAGCATTTTCTCCCAGAAAACTTAAAATAAGTTGTTTTACTGTTGGGGACAATTAAGGTAGCATATATAGATTCCACCCTCAGCGATGCTGAAAACATGCAACATGGCTGCCAGGGCTAATACAAAAATAGCCTAAGCTACAATCAACCTTCTTTACGGAAGTACTAGCGGTTCGCGCCAAAAGTACAAAACCGCGCCAAAAGTATCAACCTTACAAACTGCCTTTTACCCTAGCAACAGCAGCAACCAATCCCAGTAATCTGCCCTCCAGCCTAGCGACAGCAGCAACCAATCCCAGTAATCTGCCCTCCAGCCTAGCGACAGCAGCAACCAATCCCAGTAATCTGCCCTCCAGCCTAGCGACAGCAGTGACCAATCCTAGATTGCCACCCGTCCCTACTAGCCACTCCTTCTTCCAAAAACCTATATATACCCAGCCCTCTCAATAAAACTTTGCAGCTTGATCAGAATATTTGTCTTGCTGTCGTTCTTCGTGTCTCTTGTCCCATACCATTCCTCCCTCACAGGAGTTAGAGCCTCGGTTGATCGTCCCGCGGGCCGGGACATTTTACAACAATAAATCAGTTAAGTTCAATTTCTAGTGGCTATAACAACAGCAAATATAAATTTTAGTGGCTTATAAACATGAAATTTAAGTCTTTATCCTGTATCAGTTAAACTGAAAGTGTGCCTAGGCTGATCCATTAACTCTAAGATATCAAGGAACTAAGAAGTTTCTAATATGATGCTTGGCCCTTCCTATGCATGGGATGGTAGAAAATGACTAATAACTACTACATGGGTATTTCAGGCCATGGGATGTTGGAAAGAGAGGAACGCGAGAGAGCATTCGTTTTTAACATCATGTCACAAAACAGCTCTGTCCAATAGTACTTGCTGTAATGTTGGAAATGTTCAATATACACACTGCCAATTCAGTAGTCACAGCCACATGTGTCCATTGGGCACTTGAATGGGGATAGTGCTACTGGAGAACTAAATTTTTAATTTTATTTAATTTTAACTCATTTAAATTTAAATAAACACCTTACTAGTGGTTACCATATTGGAAAGCACAATATAGTCTATATCACTTATACTCACATCTTATTAATTAAAACTTAGTAACCACAAAGGATACTGCAAAATGTAGTCTTTACCCAAGCAGACATAAGACAAGCTAAAAATCTACTAAAATGGGACAAAGAGAGAATGAATGTGGGAGGAAAATTGGAGCTCTTCCGCACAATCAACTTCACAGAAGCATATTCTGAACATTAATGAAACCTAGAAAGAAAAGACATTTTGCATTAATGATGGGCATCTAGTGTCAAGAATCACTGAGCAAGAGAGCAAAGGTGATGAAATACCAGTCCATTTTTTGTATTATTGCACTACCTCCTGCAACCAGACCTGGTTCATCACTGATGGTGGCATGTCCTTTTTGTGTTTCTCAGATTATGAGGTTCAAAGGGAGAAAAGTTATTTATAAGACATTGATAATTATATCTACGTTGTTAATTCCTTTATTTTTATTTATAAATTGAAATCTTATTTCTACCAATGACTTGTTGCATAACTGTGTTTTCAGTTACTTTTTTAAGTACACACTGTTTATTAAGAACCATGTGAGGTGTTAAGTGTACAAATATGAATAAGATCTATTTTTGTCTATGAAAGAGTTACAGCATAATGGGGGTGGAAGGTGTATGTAGCTTTTCTATCAGTAGAAAAGTGGATAAGATCAGTGTTTCCTGACTGACTCTAAAATCTTGGGAAATATTAAACTATGTGTACCATTATGATATTAGGGATGTTGGAGAAATTGAAAAAATGATTTTCATAATATTGTATTGCCAATAGCTGAGGAATGCTAGTTGGATCAATGGAGAAGTTACCTCTTTGATGTTTGCCACTTAAGCCAATATTGGACATGGAGAAAAGTCTTTCAGCAAATGTATTTGATGATAACTGAAAATTTGATGAAAATCGTAAGAAACTAAAGAGAAAAAAAGACAAATTCCTTCAAAGGAACAACAATTAGACTGGCATGTAACTTATTAAACACGAGTAATGATTAAGACACTTCAGAAAAAAAAGGGTTTTCACTTTTGTAAAATGTCAATAAGTTAACCATAACCATTTTAAGTCTTCTTAAAGAAATCATCTACAGACCATTTTTATTCTGATTCTTCCCTGATAACACTTCCAATTAGCTACAGGGCAAGTGATTCATCTTCAACCAAAATGACTGTCTCAGAAACCCATGGAAATGATTATGGTAGATACCCTGGGGCCATAGCCTCCTACTTCTACAATAACTTCTACAATAATGTTATTGCTTAAATAACTTTAATGCCACACCACTGGAAATAGGCCATGGGTTGGGAGACTGCTAAGACGAGATTGGGCAGGACAAAGACTAATTACTTAGGGCTCAATAAACTGATTACATTTTTTTCATTATTGCAAATATTTAAATGTCCTATTTTCTAGATACACAGAATTCCTTACTTTTTTCCCCCTTATGCTATCCATAATTCATAAAACATTCATCCTTCTCTTCCTGCCTGGACACTCCAGAATTTGGAAACATTTGAATATTCTTATTTTTATGGCAAAATAATTATTTGCATAGGCTCAGTCAGACTCTATCCTCCTTGCTTAACAGGACAGAATTGGAGATTCTGGTAAATAAACCAGGCTTTGACTGCAATGCCATGGTTAAAAATGATGCTCATTTAGCGTTTTCCTAGTAAGTCCTCTTGAGATGAGGAACAATCGAATGGCTGCTCAAGGTCATGCAGTTTGGAGCACAGAAGCCATTCCACCCTAGGCTTGGGCTGCTCCCAACGTTGTCAGCTCCTTCCTCCCCAGTTTGAAGGCCTTGTACAGAGAAGACAAGGGCTGAGGCCTCCTTTCATTTCAAAGCAATGAAAGGCTAATATTCCTTTCCTCTGCCTGAAATGAGTTTTGAGAACCTGAGGCTATTTGGAGACCCAAGACCCAGCAAAGGAGCAGTTGTCTGGTAGGAGAAAGACCCCCAAAGAGCCAAGGATCTGAACAGAGACTCAGGGTAGTGCAGACTCACATGGCAGGTGAATGACTGAAAGGGGCTCCACTTTTCATGGTGGGGGGGCAACAAATCCTCTCTGGGGAGAGGAGGTAAAATTCCTTAGGTCTATTACTCCTTGAAATATAAGCAAATGGCTCCAGGAGAGCTCTGTGTCCTAGTGCTGAGAAATTGCGTGATAAAAAATATTTGCAGCTTAAAGAAAAAAAAAATCATGCTAATTTAATCAGATGTGACCAGAAATTTTAAGGAACTAAAGTTGACAGTAAAGGGTCAATGCTTACAATATCTTCTGGAAAAACCAGTCTGGTACCTGGCTCCAGAATTCTCAGCCTTAAAGAAGGTTGCTGTTTGGGCTCAGGTGAAATCTGGTACCCAGTTTGTAGCTTTGCTTCCTAGCCTCCAGAGGTTTTTAAAAATTCAATTGGAGGTTCCTTATGAAAACTACCAGCAAATCAAACTTGGAAAAAGCCTATATGACAAATTACTATTTTTGCTGCACTACGCAAATAAGTAGGTCAGATCTAATGAAGCTAGCCTTATTTTATGATTAAGAATAATCTTCTTGCAGTTAACTTTAATCAAAAGGAGGGTAACTAGAGAAATTTTGTTTCATCAGAAAATTACAGCACACTCCCCTGGGTTATCAGATTCTGCTTTCATTGTCTGAGCTGCTTTGCATCCCCTTTGAAAACCACTGGTAAGGGCATGGTTTTGTTACCTATCAGTAAATTGAACTGGATCCTGTCATCTGGCATGTATTGTCTACCCTAAATGACAGTGAGAAAGCTAGCTTCATATCTTTTCCATAGGAGACCTCATGTCTGACAAAAGAGAGTTAAGACTCCATCCCTTGATTTATCCCTCTTTCATGCACGTCATCATGATTTCCCAAGGAAAACATGGCCTGCAGTGAGCAGTTATAAATATAGCTAAGGTTATAAAGCAAACTTTAATCCCACCCTAAATGCAGGTTCTCCAGGCTGAAGTTGAGTGCTTAGCCTGAGAGTTCTTGCAAAACAGATAAGCTCTAGATACCTTGACTGCCCATGCACAGTGTTGTGTTTATGTTAATAAGTCAGACACAGTGATAAACAACTTGAATATTTTTAAAGAACCAAGTCAAAATGATTCATGATATCAGGTTCAAATGTTTCAATATATAGACAGCTGGCAAATGTCAGGACAATGTGAATTGGACCTCTTAGTAATTCCCTTCAAAATTTATAACAAATCTAGACCACCTCATTTAATTTACGCTCCTGAGCCAAACATGAGTTGCCCGGGGGTTTTACTGCTGCTAGATGGGTTGTTGGACCCTATTTCCTCTGAAGGGAGTTAACATAAATGGAAGTTTGACCAGGAACTTAACTATAACTGGAGAAATTGCTGAGTCTATTGCAAGTCTATAGCAGCACAACCAAAATTTCTTAGATTTTGAGGCTAAAATCGTCTTAGATGACAGAGTTGTGCTTGATCACTTGCTGACTGAGCAAGGAAGAGTTTGCACTGTTATCAATATTACTTGCTCTTGCTGGGTAAACACTGCTGGAGAAGTTGCTGCACTTCTCCAGTCACATGAAATAGTCAAACAAGCCACACATGACTCAGGCAAGTAAGTCCTTCGGGGTAATTTTTTAATCACTTTAACTTCAGTTGGTTTAGGTCCTGGAGTCCTTGGTGTCAAGTCTCAGAAAAAGTGCTTTACATATAAAATATACTCTGTGACTCAGGGCCCTGCAGCTTTTTTCCCCCAGACATGCCAGCGATAACAAGAGCAGTGTGTCAGAACCCCAGCAATCAATCAAATCATAAGTTAACAAGCCCCCATCTGATCAAGGGGTGACACACCACCTAGAGGGCACCCCTCCGGTGTCATTTTCCCTTTAAAACACAGCTCCCAGAACGAAAAGCTTGAGCCATTTTCTCTTTCTTTTTGCTGGCTCCCCAGGTGGGAGCCATTTCCAGGCACCCACCTGCTTTCTCCCTTTCACCCTCTCATCTCCCTTCTCCCACCTGCTTTCTCCTTGCTCTCTTCCCTCCATAAGCTTGTTAAACTTTGACTCCCCACTCTCCTGCGTGGATTCCTTAATGACTCTGTGCCTAACACTCAGCTCAGAAGCATACTCCCAACATTGGACATTTTCTATTCATAATAATCATAACAGTTTGCCTGGTTCACTATATCCTCTTAAAGTTTTAAATGGCTGCACCTAGCCATCTCGCCAAATGTTGTCCTTGGCCTAGAAAGACAGACGTGTGGAGAAAACAAACAAAACAACAACCCTTCTCTCCCATTCCCCACTCTGGGACATGTTTAACTTAGAGTTAATCACCCATGAGACCTGTCTAGAGCCAGCAAATGGTAGCTGAGAGTGGTGCTTGTCCTTTAAATTGTTAGCTTGTTCTCAGCTTGGCTGAGGGTCAGATCAAAAGGAGGGGTTGATAAGTAAAATCTAGTAGGACAACGTGGCGGTGCCCACACTCCCCGCCCTAAACCTTATGGTGAGTTTCTATTTCCAGTAAATGTCCAGTTCATCCAGAAGACCAAATTTAAATACAGCCAGATCTTTATCAATCATCAACAGCTAACTTCCTCATTCCTAAACGACAGCCTGATCTCCAATTTGTGAGAACCCTCTAAAGTAAAATGGAAACTCACTTATTTCCTCACTTGCTTCCATATTTGCTCTCTATGAGCTTTTTCTTTCCATCACCTGGGTGGAGCTTCCTTTAGTTTTGAACAGGATATTACCCAGGTTTATTGAGCAATTCGATTTCTTTTTGCTGGCTCCCCAGGTGGGAGCCATTTCCAGGCACCCACCTGCTTTCTCCCTTTCACTCTCCCATCTGCCTTCTCCCACCTGCTTTCTCCTTGCTCTCTTCCCTCCATAAGCTTGTTAAGCTTTGACTCCCCACTCTCCTGCGTGGATTCCTTAATGACTCTGTGCCTAACACTCAGCTCAGAAGCACACTCCCAACATTGGACATTTATATTCATAATAATCATAACAGTTTGCCTGGGTCACTATATCCTCTTAAAGTTTTTCTTTCATCAGTAATCACAGTCCAAAGAAATGTCACTCTGGTTAAAAATAAAACAAATTCAGACAACAATAGAGTGCTCATATTTGTTACACTAAACAATAATCCTCGTGTAAAAACAGAAACCATGTGGGGTAATCACGGATCCCCTATAATAAACTGGTCTCCACTTACCGTGAGTTGATATGAGTCATACCATTCATGTATTCTCTCACAAAATTATTTAGCTGAATTTTTTCCCTAAATAGTGAAGACCCAGTGCTTTGTCGAGTATCAGGCACAAGCAGATATCAGATGAAACTGCTTTTCACTCAGCTATAAAAAGCAAAAGGTGACAAGAGCACGTTAACTGCAATATAATTAAAATCCACAAGATGGCACTTGGATTTAAAGAACTGATCACAGTTTCCTGACAGCTGGGCTTTCAATGACTGGCACTATTAACTTTTTTTTTGCAAGGGCAGGCAGCAGGAATCTAACCCAGGTCTTCAGCTTGGCAGGCAAGAACTCTGCCTGCTGAGCCACTGTGGGCACGCCCTGCCACTGTTAACTTTTAACAATCCTTCAGTAATAAACAGTTTCTCTGCATTAAATTAGAAATATTACCTTGAGATACTGTATGTGGGGACCTAGCCTCCAGCATATACAGGTGGTATTTAAACCCTCTCCTAAGAAAAAGAAACTATATAAAATTATATAAATGTATTCCCCACCAAACTCATGAGAGATGCTTAGGTTTATAAAACTAAAATTCAAAGGGTGCACAGGTAGTTCAGTGGTTAGAACATCCACCTTTCATGCGGGAGACCCAGGTTGGGTTCCCGGACCATGCACCCAAAATAAATTTAGTAGACTGAAATGCTGGTGATCAATAAAAGGGAGTGGTAAGGGGTATGGTATATATGATTTTTTTTTCTGTTTTCTTTTTATTTCTTTTTATGAATTGATGCAAATGTTCTAAGAAATGATCATGATGAATATACAACTATGTGATGATATTGTGTTACTAATTATATCTATAGGAATGGAATGATCATATGGTAAGAATGTTTGTATTTGTTGGGATATTTAATAAATAAAATGAAATAAAAAAAACAAAACTAAAATTCAAAGTGATATCCATTAGTAGGAAAGATTTCAGAAATGCTTAGTATAGCTCCTTACTCTTCTGTGATAAACCTCCCTGTCGTCATTTTTATCCCCTGGGGTGGTTTGGGGCTATGCACCCCAGAGAACATGTTCTTAGATTTAATCCATTCCTGTGTGTGTGTATCCATTGTAAATAAGATTTCTTCAAGTGGTTACTTCATTTAAGGTGTAACCCAAATAAATCAGGTTGGGCTTTAATCCCAATTACTAGAATCCTTTGTAAGGAGAGTGAAAGTCAGACAGATAGAGTGAAAAGTCAGGAAAAGCAACCAGGAACCCTGGGAGTCAATGGAAACTGGAAGAGAAAAAAGAAGCCAGGAGAGGCCACTAGGCACACTGACATGTGGCAGAAAAGCCAGGGACCAAGGATCCCAGGCAGCCAGCCCCAGAATGCCACAGTCTTCTGGGAGAGCATCACCTTGACGATACCTTGATTTGAGGCTTCTCCTAGCCTCAAAACCCTGAGCCAATACATTTCCATCATATAAGCCAACCTATTGCATAATATTTGATTTAGCAGCCAGGAAACTAAACCTTCCCTCATCCTAATTGTCAGTTATTCCAGCCTCCATTGAACACTCCCCTTACTATTTCAGAATTCTCACCCAAAGAATTGTCTTCAAATAACCCTTCAATGAGGATACATCTTTCTGAATGTGAAAGACTACCTAACTATTAGGTAGTTTGGGGTGACCAGCACAGTTCTGGGATATATCTCTAAAGGAAGGATGGAAGGAGCAGCCAGCAGTTGCTTTTACAGGGGCAGAGTTATTCATAAGGTATGACGTCTTCTAAAATCTTGGAGATGATGGATGCATCAACCATTTTAAGAGGCTCAAGTTAATCGTGGGTTCTTGACACCATCATGTTTAATATTATCTTTTATATTATGAACAATACCAGAGTCTGACCTCATTTTGAAACTGTAAACAACTGTGGGGGTTCGAAGTTGTATGTACCCTGGAAAAACAGGTTCTTAATGTTAACCCATTCCTGCGGGTGTGAACCCATTGTAAATAAGACTTGTGATGAGACTACTTCAGGTAAGGTGTGCCCACTTTATTCAGGATGGGATTAATTCTATTAATGGAGTTCTTTATAAGTGGTATGAAGCAGAAAGAGAGAGAGAGAGAGAGAGAGAGAGAGAAAGGCCACAGAAGCAAGATGCTGAAGTCCAGGAAACTGGAAGAGAAGGGAAAGACCAACAGAGGCTGCCATGTGCCTTGCTGAGTAGCAGAAGAGCCAAAGATCATTGGCAGCTATTCTCCTGGAAGAAAACATTATCCTGATGATTCTTTAATTTGAACATTTTCTTGACCTCAAAACTGTGAGCTAATAAATTCCCATTGTTTAAGCCAACACAATTCAATCTCATGACTTTTGTACAACATTGTACTGGAGAAAATAGCTTACACACAAAGAAAGAAAAAGGAAAGTTTGGAAAAGAGGAAGTAAGATTGTCATTTGCATATGACACAAATGTATATTGCAGAAAATCCCAAAGAATATACAAGCTGCAAGAGCAACTCAGTGAATCTAGAAAGGGGAAGGGACACAAGGTCAATAAACAAAAATCAATCATGTTTAAATAATAACAACAAGCAATTATCAAATGAATTTAAAAGAAAATATCACTTATGAAAGCATCTAATGTGTAGGATTAAATTTACTGAACTCTGCAAGTTTTGCACATGGAATGCTATGAAAAATTTCAGAAAGAACATTAACAAACAACCAAATCAATGCAAGACAATATTGTTAAGATAAACACTCTTCTCTGATTGATCTATGGATTTGATGCAATACCTACAAATATCCCAGCAAGCTTTTGAATCTAGGTTCTGGAAACAAAATGAAAAGGACCTAGAATAGCTAAACAATCTATTAAAAAATGAGTCTTTTCAACACATTGTGCTGGAACAACTGGATATTCATATAGTAAAACAAAATAAAAATGCATTTTAACTCCCACGTCATACAGAAAAATTAATTCAAAATAAACCAAAGATTTAAATGTGAAACCTATAACTATAAAAATTTCTAGCATTAAACATACTAGTCACCATGAACTTCGTATAGGCAAAATTTGCTTAGATAAAATTCTAAAATTCTTCAACCATACAAAAGTAATGTTTTGGTCTTCAAAATTTAAATCTTCTTTTCATCAAAATACACAATTAATAAAGTGAAAAAAAACAAGCTTGTGATTTGGACAAAATATTCTCAATACATATATCTGAAAATTATTTACCAGTTCCTAATAAGTTAAATGTATAGCTATGTTATCATGCAGAAATTCCAATTCTGAGGATCTAAGAAAACATTCTGCATACCAGAATGTTCACAGTATGCTTACTGAAAGTTGTCAAAAAGCTGGAAACAAATGAAACGTCCATTAACAAGAGAATTGTTAAACAACAAAACTGGTGTAGTCATATGATGTCAAATTACTCAGCAGTGAAAAAGAATACATTATTAATACATTCATCACAGATCAATCTCCAGATCACATTGTTTGAGAGAAGCAAGACATCCCAGAAACTATAGTCTGATTCCATTTACACGAACATCAGAAATAGATGTGACTTACCTGTGATGATAAAAATCAAAATAGCTATTGAGTCAGTGTGGGAAGGGTATTGGGAAGAGGCAAAGAGATATTTCTGGATGATGGTAACGACCTCTACCTTGATAAAGGTGATAGTAAAAAACAGTCAGTTTTCAAAACTCCGAAACTATAAAATTAATGTATTTTGCTGTATATAAATTATGTACCCATGAAACACTGTTTCCACAAAATAATTGAAAATTGTAAGCAAAGTACACATATGCTTATAGGCTTTTAATGTGGGTAATTTTCACTACAACTTGTTTAACAAAAAGTTATAAGTGCAGTAGTGAATCTGTCTATATAAATTGCCTAGTTAATACTTGAAGTGAACAATGTATATAGATTTTGTAGTTCTTATTTCTCTAAGCTGTGTTTGTAATGATTATATTCATGGAAATATAAATATACGTTGTTGAACCTAATAACAGAATGTGGCATTTTATTTTGTATTTGTTTTATTTGATTTTTTAAACAATTAATTTTTATTGTATTTTTCAAAACTATCACTCATGACATTGAAAATAAAAAGAAATTCTGCCCTTTCTCTATAGATAGTATGAGAAGAATTTATCTACAACACATATAATTGAGCAGTGATTAGTACACAAAATACTAAGACCAGCTGCAGATCAATAAGTAAATATAAGCATCTCCAATCAAAATTGGCCACAAGATATGGACAAGTATTTCAAAGGATAGAAAACACAGATTACCTATAAAAATCGGAATGTCAGCCTCATCAGTAATCAGAAAAGTGAAAAGTAAACACAAACACATCCATGCACGCAAAATGATATGCCATTTTACACTAACCAGAAAGAAGGAAATTTTAAGGGCATATATTTACAAACATTGATGGGGTTGAAGGATGTCTCCACAAAAATATGATGAGACATACTTGCATACTGCTGGGAAGAATATAAGAAAAAAATTTAGAAAATGTTCAGGCCATAAGATCATGCAAAGGATGACACATCAATTTTATGAATTTATTTAAAAGGATATCAAATGAAAACATAAAACCATTAAAATGATATTAAATGATAATTTTCTCTTATGCCAAAATTTTTACTGATAATTTAATTTTTGGGTGAGACAAGTTTCACAGAACCTGGTAAACACAGTTTAGAGAAATATCATGCATAAAATATATAAAATACACAGTTCTCATAAAGCATCCAATTAACAACTTGCATTACTTAGGTGCATTTGTTAATTCATGAAAGAACGCTTTTACAATTGTACAATTCACTATGTTGCATCATCTAAAATAAGATTCATTGTGTTGTACAAACCTGTGCTTTTTTCTTTTAATTTTATTCTGGTAGCATATTTAACTTAAAATTTCTGGTAGCAAATTTAACTTAAAATTTCTCCTTTTAAGCACATTCACATTTATAATTCAGTGGAGTTAATTATTTTCACAATTTTGTGCTACTATCACCACCATTCATTACCAAATTTTCACAATCAACCCGAATAGAAATTCTGTACAATATAAGTACTAACTCCCATTCTCTACCCCCAGCAGAGCCATGTTAACCTAAATTCTATATTGTGACTTTATGAGTTTGTTTAGTTAATTCGTATCAGTGAGTTCACATAATATTTATCCATTTGTGTCTGGCATATTTCATTCAGCATTATGTCTTCAAGGTTCATCCATGTAGTGGCATCAATCCAAATTTCATTCCTTTTTAAAGCTGAGAATACTCCATATGCCACATGCGGTGGCCTGATGCCCAGGCCTCCTCCTAAAAATACCTGTAATAAACTTGCTTTAGCCAAGGACAAAGGTCAATAAAATAAACAATCTCCCTGGAGAGATAAGAATGTAATTACAGGTGTAAAAAATGGCATTGATTTTAATTTAGTAAAACATCATGTTTGAGACCCCTTTAAAGATTATGCTAGAGGCCTGATGTCCTCATATTATATGGAATGTCTTTGTCCTGAAATCACATATTGCCTCATATATTTCTGTTCCCTTTGCAGAGTGCTAAAGTCCCGCTGGGCATCACCAGAAAACTTATAATATTCCTAGGTCCCAATAAACCCATGTCCACTTCTGTGCCTGCTGTGTTTTTGGTCTAGCAGCTGCACCCTCCTAGGCCCTGAATGAGCTTGGTCTGGGCCTGAATTGGTGAGCCAGCCAGGAGACCAAAACACTGACAGCAGCAGTAGGCATGGCTCCAGGGAAGGGAGAATCCATAGGGGATATCCCAAATTGGCCTAAATCATCTATGTGGGGAGGGGTGGTTGCCTTCCTGGATAAATGGGAACTGCCATGAGAATATGGGGAAGCCCTGAAAAAATTCAGCAAGGTTGTTAATTGCTTTGCAACATATAGCTTGACAACTAAATCTCAGCAGAAGAAAAAGAGAATGCCAAGTAGGGGCAGCTGTAACCTGGTCCCTTTGAGAAGCCTTATGTATGGCCTCAGAGGCAGAACAGATGGCAGAAACAACAGCCCACCATCTAGAAGAAGAACTAAAATTAGAGAGGGGCACACAACTTGCTCAAGGTGACACAAAAGATGCCTTAACTGAGTACTTGCATTATGTGGATGACCAATTAGAAACATTAGCCTATAAATATGGAGCCTCTCCCCCTAGCAAGTACAGTCAGTGCTACAGCAAACAATAAAACCAGCACAGGAGTGACCTGCTGGGGTAGACCCTCAGAATTTATAACCTCCTACCCAGAAACCACATGTTACCATGAGAAATTATACCATGTTTGAAGCAGGGTAACTTGGGCAGTGCAATAGGCAAAAAGTCAGCCAGCTATTCACTTTTTATTACCTGATTGGCTTTTATGGCTATGGGACACAGGAGCTCAGGGCGTAATATTTACTAGGACGGAAATGAGTAAGTTAGCATCTATCACAATACAACCCTCCCTCCACCCGTGCCTGTATGCCACTCTAAATCAGATAGAAATGCTGTGTTAGCCTGGTTAACAGCTGCAGGCAAGACTGCTTGGCCTAATGAGGGAGCTATTCCAGACACTACTCCCCACTGGTAATCTATAGAAAAGTACAAGATGTTTTATGGGATCTTGAGATGAAACATGCAGTACATTGTGAGAATTTTTCAGGCTCTGACAATGAAACTTTTATAGCAGGAATGAAAGACACCATCTTGCACACTGCTCCTAATGATTTTTATGGATGCTTCGTGCCCATTTTGAGTCCTCTAGTAGGACAGCCCATCTTGAGAGGTGCCCAAGCCATAGCAGATCTGGAGAATCTGAGTGACTCAAAAAAAGAGGAGTAAGAGCCACAGGAAAACTCCCTGAGAGCTTGATGCCCTTAATTGGGTCTCTCATAAACAAATGTTGGCTAATCTAACTGCCATGGGACAGAACTAGAAAGCATAGATAAACAACCAAATTCTGTTTCAGTTAAATTGTGGAGCAGATTACCCAAAGACAAAAGATTTACTAAAATAAATCTCCGAACAGCTGAAGGGGAAAGTAAACTGGCTAAGAAACCTCCTTTCAAAGCATGAGATCCCTCTGCACCCCAAGAAAGCTCCCTTTCTCCTCCCATAGGGGAGGGGGTCAAGACTCCAGGTTCACTCTATTGTTGCTCAGATGTGACCTCTCTCTCTAAGCTGACACTGCAAGTGAACTCACTACCCTCCCCCTCTACTTGGGACATGAATCCCAGGGGTGGAAACCTCCCTGGCAACATGGGGCAGAACTCCCAGGATGAGAGGGACCTGGCATCAAGGGATTCAGAAAACCTCCTTGACCAAAATGGGGAAGAGAGAAATGAGACGAAATAAAGCGTCAGTGGCTGAGAGATTTCAAATAGAGTCGAGAGGTTATCCTGGAGGTTATTCTTACACATTATATAGATATCCCTCTTTTTAGTTTATGATGTATTTGGAGTGGCTAGAGGGAAGTACCTGTAGCTGTAGACCTGTGTTCCAGTAGCTTTGATTCTTGGAGATGATTGTATAATGATACAGCTTTTACAATGTGACTGTGTGATTGTGAAAACCTTATGTCTGATGTTCCTTTTAACTAGGGTATGGACAGATGAATAAAAAATATGAATAAAAAGTAAACAAATAATAGGGGGGACAAATGTTAAAATAAAATGGGTAGATGGAAATACTAGTGGTCAATGAGAGGGAGGGGTGAGGGATATGGTATGTATGAGTTTTTTCTCTTTTCTTTTTTAGTTCTTTTTCTGGAGTGATGTAAATGTTCAAAAAAATGATCATGATGATGAATACACAACTATGTGATGATATTGTGATCCATTAGTTGTATACCATACCATGTATGGAATGTTTGTATGTTAAGAATGTTTGTGTGTTCGTATGTTGTTTTAGTAATAAAAATATTTTTTAAAAAAGACTCTAGGTTCAAGCTATAACCAGGGACCCCAGGGATTGGAGGTCACCTGTAGGATTAAGTTTACTGGTCTCCTACTAAAAAACAGAGATTGTTGGCATTAGTGGATATAGGGCTGAGTGTACTCTAATTTAGGGAAATGTAGCCCTATTTAACAAACCCATGCAGACCATAGATGGTTATGGAGAAAGAAAAATAGAGCAAAATGGCATAATTTAACCTTGCATATTGGGAGATTGCCCCACCCCCACCCCAGGAATGCACTGTTTATATTTCTCTTGTACTTGACTATATATTAGGAATAGATCTGTTCTTAAATTCCACATCTCCAGTGTAGAGTAGTGAAAATGGTCTTAAAGGAACAGGTGAAATGGTCCCCTGTAAAAGTACCACAGTCTCAGAGGATTATAACCACAAACAATGTAACCTGCCTGGGGGAAATCAAGGTATTTCTGCAACCACTAAGGAACTAGAAAGAGTGGGAATGTTAATTGAACCCATAGCCCCTTAAAGGGCTATTAAATAGCTCTGTGTGGCCAGGACAGAAAACTGATGGAACCTGCCATATGACAGTGGATTATTGCTAATTAAATAATACCACCTTTGTATGCAGCAGTTTCAAACATTACCTCTTTATTACAAGAAATTAGCGCACAATTATGTCATTATCTCTTTGTTTTAGATTTAGCTCATGCTTTCTTTAATATTCCCTTAGATAGGGCCAATCGACTTGCCTTTGCCTTCACCTGGAAAGGATGACAATGGATTTTTATCATTTTCCCACAAAGCTATTTACGTAGTTCAACCATTTGCCATGGCCTAGTGCAAAAGACTTTGCCAATTGGGAGAAACCTAAATGTGTGACTTTATTTCATTATATTGTTGATATTATGTTAACTGGCAAAATCCTCTTTCAGAAATAAAGAGGTGTCAGAAATGTTAACAGCCCATTTCAAGATTACCTTTAGGGTTCTGGTCATAATTATGGAAAGAAGAAGAATTAAGATATAGTCCCTCAGAAAAGCAACTGTGTGCTGCATATAATGCTCTATTGCAAGGGGAAGATCTGATGCAAAACTGTCCAGTTACATTTCCTGGTGCTTGCCCAAGCCAAGAAAAAAAACATGCCCAGTCACCTTGAGGGCTGCTCTCCCTATACAGGGGTGTATTACAAACTGCAAGCTGTGCTCCGATTATGCACAATTAAGTAGCTTCGCAAAGCGGAAAGGTTACTTGTTGCAATGCAGTGTTTTCCTTTCTTATTGTGAAAAAACATATATAAAAAAGTAAACACACCACAACAATTACAGAGCAGATTTCAGAGTTTGGTATGGGTTACAGTGCCACAATTTTAGTTTTGTTTTTTTTTTCCTAGCTGCTCCAAGAACTGGACACTAAAAGAAGTATCAATATAATGATTCAGAAGTTATACTCATTTGTTAAATCCTATCTTCTACGTTATAACTTCACTTTCTCCTTTGATCTTTCTCTCAATATTTAGGAATATTTGGAGTATGCCTATTCTAACTTTTTCATGTAGAAAAGGGTTGTTGATTGGGATGAAGAAGGGTCGTATTAAGAGTCAGTGATCGTGCATGAGCCAGTAGATGTGTTGGCTGTACCGACAGCTGGGCTGTTTAGAGTCCTCATGATCTGGATGACAACGTGGAAACAAGGACAATGGATAGTCATAGGTCACCCCTATGGGTATGAGAGCTCTGGGAAGACATTGGGAATGTCTGCCAGCAATGAAAAGTACCTATCTATCATGTCCCTACTCACACTCCTAACATGCTACCCATGAGTGTTGAGGCAGATGCCCTCACTCAAGTCCAGAGTTTCAGTAGGGTTCTAATGAAACTTGAAAAGCAGCTAAGTGCTGTCATTGAAAGAGTGGACGCCAAGGGTATCACACCTTATAGTGTTTAGCCCAGAAATTCCAGCTATCCATCATGTACCAAGAACTTACAGACATCACACAGGAGTGTCCATCATGTTCCCTGTGATGATCACACCAATTGCCCCACCAGAGGGACACAGTGGCTGATCACAGGCTCCAGTGGGAAGTGGATTTTATCAGCCTACTTCTGCTCTCGGAAGGGGCAAGGTATGTATTCACTGCTGTAGATATTGCCATGGGATTTCTCTTAGCTATTCCAGTAGGGAAAGCTAATCAGAGAGCCACTGTATGCCGCCTAGAGAAGGTAAGCACCCTCTATAGAATACCTACACAAATAAAGTGTTTGGGGAGCCCCTTTCACTGGACAAATGGTCTAAGCATGGGCTATGGGCTATGATGCAATGTGGGCTTTTCATCTATCCTATAACCACACAGGGGCAGGTTTTATAGAAAGAATGAATGGCCTCTTACAGGAACAGTTGAAAGATGATGAGAAATCTCTACAATAATGGACCAAAAGGATTTATCAGGCCTTAATCTGCCTGAATCTACATCTTGAGCTGCAGCACCCAGTCCTACTGAAATGCTAATGGATGGACCTATGCAGGCTCTGAGAATACAAATTAAAGAGTCAGTGGCTGTACAGACTAAAAGGGTTCATAATAATAATTTATTGTTGCCTATGCCTCAGCCCATACAAATGGGGGAAATGAGGGACTTTGACCTTGATGCTGGCCTGTGCAGCAGCACTGGCTGGGAATTTCAAGGCCATGGGGAATGGAAGTGACCCAAAGTACTGTAATCCAACCACAATTTATACAAAAAAAATTCCTGTTAAATTTTTTAACACCAATCCAGGGCTTCATATTCTCATGGGAACCTTACGAATGGGGACTCTTCTTATGCCTAGACTAATGATTGACATCATGGGGGAGGACTCTGAAGATTTACATGGGGAGAGTATCTGGTATATAAAACCTCCCCACGATGTCCTTCTGCCTGGTGTTTTACAGTCTACAAATGGAACTCTTGCCTGTCTATTACTAAATCCACATGTTTTAGCCTTTTTTATTGTCCTTCATAAACATCATTCCTTTCACTTTCAGTACCCTAGTAAACATCTTTCAATAGTAGACTTCAGTGATAACCCATGCCCACAATAGACTCTAATGTTGGGTTTGACATTTTGGTAGGTATGCATCTCATAGTCGGTCTATTAGGATTTATTTTGGTTCGAGTCTGTTGTGCTTCTCAGACATGAATATTTATGCCTTTCATAAGAGTTGGGAAATTTTAGGCCACTATTTCCTCACATATTACTTCTGTTCCCTTTCCCCTCTCTTCTGGGACACCCATGACATACAGTTTGTGGGCTTTGTGCTGTCACTCAAGCCCTTGAGAACTTGCCCAATCTTTTCTATCTTTTCTCTATCTGTTTTTCTGGCTATATAATTTCAATTTTTCTGTTATCTACTTCACTGATTCTTCTGACTGCTAGAGTTTGCTGTTTTATGCCTCTAATGTATTTTTAACTCCATTATTGAGCTTTTCATCCTCATAATTTCTGTTATGTGTCTTTTTAAACTTTGAATTTTTGTTTATGTTTGCATATTGTCTTCTTAACATCCTTTAGCTCTATATCCACCATTAGTTAATTTCTATCTGTATTTTCCTTCATTTCCTTGGATTTACTTGTTTAAGTAGCTCTTCAAAATTCTGGGTCTTCTCTGAAGTTTTAATTTGTTCCTTTGACTGAACCATTCCCAGTGCTTTAGTATGGCTTGCAATTTTTGCTGCTGTCTGGGCATCTGATTATTTTCATGTGCTAACTCTGAAGGCCAGTTTCTCCCTTTGGCCTAGGGTTTAATTGTTGCTTGGCTTTCTGCTAACATTCTTCTTTGATGCTTGGTCCAACTTATTCTGGACTGTTAGAGCAGCCCGTGTTTAACAATTCAGATTTTCTCAGCTCTAATGTATGTGATTCTTGTTCTGGATATGTGGTACAATTTTTCTAGGGATTGCCCTTTTTGTTTGCACTTGTTTCACCTCAGGAGAAAACTTCCTTTCTTCTGTTCCTTCTCTGGGAATCTTGATCTGTTTGCTTTTGTGCAAAATTTTCTCCCCAGCTTCTATGATTTGTTTAAATTCTGTCCCTCACTCAGTGTCCTCTTTTCATTACCATTCTGAGTTTTGTGACCCAACCTGTCTTTCAAAAATTCAGATCACCCTACACCTTTTTTCTTCTTGAGACTTTTCTGCTTCTAGTGGCTGCTTCCCTATTACATTATCATGCCTTAGACCCAGATGGGGTTAATCCAGAAAGGCCCATTTTGCATTTAAGTGGCCTCACACACAAAGACTGGATTGAGTGTGTACACCTCTCACCACCAGTTCTGCTGTGGTCTCTTTTACCTTGGGGGCACTTTTGAATGTGGCACTCCAGCCACTTCTGCTCCACCCTGGGTCTCTGCAGACTTGGGGCCCTGTTTCTGGATATGCATGGGGTTCTAATTTACATTAATCAATTTTCTTTGTCAAATGCCAAAGGCAAAGAAAGAATTCTGAAAGCAGAAAGAGAAAAGCAGGTCATCACATTCAAGGGATACTCAATGAGGTTAAGTGCAGATTTCTCATCGTGAATCATGGAGGCAAGAAGGCAGTGGTATGACGTATAAGGAACTGAAGAGAAAAATTTCCAAACTCAAATTATTTTTCCAGTCATACAATCCTTCAAAAATGAGGAAGAGTTTAAAACATTCACAGATAAGCAGAAAATGAGTCTGTCAACAAAATACCTGCCCTACAAGAATTACTAAAGGGAGTTTTTCAAGTTGCAAGGAAAAGACAGGAGACAGTGGCTTGGATTTCTCTGTGTGGACTTGACTAGGTTATAGTATTCAATTATTTAATCAAGCACTAGTTTAAGTGTTGCTGTGGCGTTCTTTTGTAGATGTGTAGATATCTATATTCAGTTGACTTTAAGTAAAGGAGATTATTCTGAATAATCTATGTTGGCCTCATTCAACTGCCTGAAAGGCTTCAGGAGCAAAACTGAGGTTTTCCTGAGAAAGAAGAAATTCTGCCCATCAGCTCCTCCTCCAGATTTTCCAGCAGGATACTCTTGACTGATGCTCAGCCCTTCAAATTTTGGGCTTGTCTTTCCCCACAATCAATCGAAATAAATCCCACATATGAATAATATCTCTACTTATAGCATGCATTATGTTATATAATATTTTATGTTACTATCACACATATATATTATCTCTTGCTGTTTCTGCTTCTCTGGAGAATCCTGACTGACAGAATTTCCAATAATGTTATTTTTCTCCATGTCTATGCTGCATAATATTCATAGATATATACCAGGTAGTTTTATTAGTGTTTGCACGGTATGTATTTTTCATCCTTTTATTTTTTACCCTTTCTGCATCCTTATATTTTAGATTTTTTTCTCTTTTAAACAGCATATAGGTGAGGTTTTTAAAAAGTACAATCTGAAGATCTTTATACTTTTTAATTGGAATTCTTACTCCATTTACTTATGGTGTAATTCTCATTTATTTGTTTTAAATCAACTACTGAACTATTTGCTTTCTGTTTGATATCCTGTTAAGTAACCCTTGTTTTCTATTTGTATGTCTTCTCTTAAATTACTTAAGAATTTTTATTAATCAGTTTTTCCCATCTATTGGTTTGTTTAAATTTTTTACACCATTTTAATTGGTTACTCTAGAGTGACCAACAAACACCTGTGTCATGAATTGAATCATGTGCCCACAAAGAAATGTTAGACATCTTCAAGTCCTGATTCCCTGTCTTGATGTATACTGACTTATAAATAGGATCTTCAAAGATGCTGTTAAAATAAGGGCAAATGGAATCAGGATGGGCCTCATAAGCTGATTAAATTTAGACACAGAAGAAGACAGTAGAAGTCAGTTGGGGAGCGAGACAGCGTGTGACAGGGGCAGAACCTGAGTTACAGATTACCAACAAGCCATCACCAGAATGCGACCAGCTTCAGAGAAAGCATGGTCTATGGCATGACAACTTGATTTTGACTTCTAGCTTCCAAAACTGTGAGAAAAAAAAAAATTTTTTTTTAAGCCAACCAGTCTGTGACATTTGTTACAGCAGACCTGGAAAACTAAGGCAACATGTAAACTTTTCAAAGTCTCAAATAAATTATGTCCCTGAAAAATACAAGAAATTTAAGACCATTTATATTCCTCCTCAAATTCATGCTATTGTTGTGATATATTTTTCTACTTCGCTAACATCTATTTATCTATCTATCTAATCTATTATCATTATCTATAGAAATAAAGCCCTACAAGTACTTTTTTTTTTCTTTATTGGCATGGGCAGGCACCGGGACTCGACCCTGGTTCTCCGGCATGGCAGGTGAGAACTCTGCCTGCTGAGCCACTGGGGCCCTCCCTACATGTACTTTTATTCATGAAATTATTGTTATTATTTTATAGACATTCATTTAAATTCAACCAGATAATTACCTTTATTACTTTCTTCATTTGTTGCTACTGGGATTATTTTCCTTATAAAAAATAAATACAATTTTAAAACTTTACTATTTTGTTGATGTGAGCTTGTTAAATTTTTACTTTTTGTTTGCCTAAAAATACAAACAATTTTATGTACATTACTGAATAATATTTTCTGTGAATATAAAATTATTAGTTGGCTGATTTTTTTCCCCCAGCACTTTAAAAATAGCATCTTATTGTCTTCAGGATTCAACTGTTTCTTTGGGAATGCAGCTGTCAATATTCCTTTGAAAGAAGTCTGTATTTTTTCCAAGGTGTTTTTAATATGTGAAAGATTTTTTACTTTGATTTTGAGCAGCCTTACTATGATGCAATTAGGTGTGATTTTCATTTCATTTAACTTGGTTGAAATATGCAGTGTTTTGTTTATTTGTAACTTAATGTTTCCTCGTGTTTAGAAATTTCCCAACACTCACTGCTTGCTCACCTCCTCCTTCTAATCCTCTAAGGCTCAGATAATATTCATATTTGATTTCTTCACAGCATCCTCCATGTCTCTTATTTTTTGCTCCCCCATCTGTATTAATATCCATTTGTTTTTGTTCTTTTTAAAATTTTTCTACTTTCTGAAAAATTTTCCAATCTTGTCTTTTATGTTTTGAATATATTAAACAGGCAAATTTTAAAGTCCACATCTGATTTTTCTTTTATATAATCTCCTGTGGTTCCATTTCAATAGGATGTTGCTTTCCATGGTATCAGATCATATGACTGGCTACTAATTTAGTGACTGTTCAATGTATATAAAAGATGTAGAAATACTTTGAAATTTAAGGTGATGTTTCTTCCATATGGTAGTATTTAATTTTGTTTTTTGCAGACAATTAGAAAATCCTGAATCACCCCAGTTCCGTTTCAGGGATATCATGAAGTTTTCCTCATAAGACAGTTATAAAAATTAAATTAATTTTGGCTGTAGGAGGCCATAGAGCAAAATGCTAAGCTATGACCCCCAGGTGCTTTCTGTCATGATGATCTGAGTGCAGGTAAAGAGCTAAAGAGATAAAAACTCTGTTTGAGGAGATGAGGCAGAAAAACAACACATTAGAGGGAGAAAGTGAAGAAATTGGAGGAAGTGCAGAAGGTAGCAAACAAAAAGAGACTTCTTCTAAAGAATTATGATGTATGATGTATGGATTTGGGGATGACCAGAATCCTTACACTGTGTGAGTGGATATTCTTGAAGACCGTATCACATAGAGTTCATCACTGAAATGACCCAAAAGGCAATGCAAATTGGAAGACAAGTTTGAGTACAACTTAAAGATATCATCTTCTTGATTCAAAAGGATGCAAAGATAAATCTTATACTTGGAAGCAGTTTTATAGACCTTACACCCAAAGCAAGAGCACTGAAGAAAGAAAGAAAGAAATGGGAACTCCTCAAAATTAAACACTTTTGTGCATCAAAGAATTTCATCAAGAAAGTAAAAAGACAGCCTACACAATGGGAGACAATATTTGGAAACGACATATCAGATAAAGGTCTAGTATCCAGAATTTACAAAGAGATTGTTCAACTCAACAACAAAAAGACAGACAACCCAATTACAAAATGGGCAAAAGACTTGAACAGAAACTTCTCAGAAGAGGAAATACAAATGGCCAAAAGGCACATGAAGAGATGTTCAACTCCCCTGGCCATTAGAGAAATGCAAATCAAAACCACAATGAGATATCATCTCACACCCACCAGAATGGCCATTATCAACAAAACAGGAAATGATGAGTGCTGGAGAGGATGTGGAGAAAGAGGCTCACTTATCAACTGTTGGTGGGAATGTCAAATTGTGCAACCACTGTGAAAGGCAGTTTGGTGGTTCCTCAAAAAGCTAAATATAGAATTGCCAAATGACCCGGCAATACCATTGCTAGGTATCTACTCAAAGGACATAAGGGAAAGGACACAATTGGACATTTGCACACCAATGTTTATAGCAGAATTATTTACAATTGCAAAGAGATGGAAACAGCCAAAATGTCCATCAACAGAAGAGTGGCTAAACAAACTGTGGCATATACATGCGATGGAATATTATGCAGCTGTAAGACAGAATAAAGTTATGAAGAATGTAACAACATGGATGGACCTTAAGGACATTATACTGAGTGAAATAAGCCAAAAACAAAAGGACAAATACTGTACGGTCTCACTGATATGAACTGACATTAGTGAATAAACTTGAAATATTTCATTGGAAACAGAGACCATCAGGACATAGAATTAGGGTAAGATACTGGGTAACTGGAGCTGAAGGGATTCAGATTGTACAACAGGACTGAATATAGAAACTCAGAAATGGACAGCACGATACTACCTAACTGTAATACAATTATGTTAAAACACTGAATGAAGCTGAATGTGAGAATGATAGAGGGAGGAGGGCTGGGGGCATAAATGAAATCAAAAAGCAAGATAGACGATAAAGATTGAGATGGTATAATCTAGGAATGCCTAGAGTGTATAACGATAGTGACTAAATACACAAATTTTAAAAATGTTTTTGCATGAGGAAGAACAAAGGAATGTCATTACTGCAGGGTGCTGAAAATAGATGGCAATTAATATTTTAAAATTTCAACTTATGTGTGAGACTAAAGCAAAAAATGTTTATTTGGTACAAAACTAACATTTTGACTAGTGCATTTCCTAATATAACTTATGTAGACAGTTTAATTGAACACCATAAGTACATGGAACCTTGGATATGACATGAGATTTTGTTGGTTTGTCCAAAGTGATGCCCCTATGAATCCCAGAGTGATTTGATCAGTGAATAAAAAAGTATTTGCAAAGTCCCTGTCAGGGAATGGTGAGAACGGGGGAAAATTCAACTCCCTAAGTTGAATTCTTGATATTCTCACAAGCAGTGTGGACAGCAAAGCTATAGGCTGAGCCCCTAGTCTTGGGGTTTGTTCATATGAAACTTAACCCCACCAAGGATAGGTCAAGCTTACTTAAAATTAGGCCTAAGAGTCACCCCCAAGAGAACCTCTTTTGTTGCTCAGATGTGGCCTCTCTCTCCAGCCAACACAACAAGCAAACTCACCACCCTCCCCCTGTCTATGTGGGACATGACTCCCAGGGGTGTGGACCTTCCTGGCAACATGGGACAGAAATCCTAGAATGAGCTGGGACTCAGCATCAAGGGATTGAGTAAACCTTCTCGACCAAAAGGGGGAAGAGTGAAATGAGACAAAGTGTCAATGGCTGAGAGATTCCAAACAGAGTCGAGAGGTTATCCTGGAGGTTTTTCTTATGCATTAAGTAGATATCACCTTGTTAGTCAAGATGTAATGGAGAGGCTGGAGGGAACTGCCTGAAAGTGTAAAGCTGTGTTCCAGTAGACATGTTTCTTGAAGATGATTGTACAATGATATAGTTTTTACAATGTGACTGTGTGATTGTGAGAACCTTGTGTCTCGTGCTCCTTTTATCCACCTTGTCAACAGACGAGTAGAATATATGGAATAAAAATAAATAATAGGGGGAACAAATATTGAAATAAATTTAGTTTGAAATGCTAGTTATCAATGAAAGGGAGGGGTAAGGGGTATGGTATGTATAAATTTTCTTTTTCTGTTTTCGTTTTATTTCTTTTTCTGAATAGATGCAAATGTTCCAAGAAAGTATCATGATGATGAATATGCAATTAAGTGATGATATTGTGAACTACTGATTATATATGTAGAACGGAATGATCAAAAGAGGAATGTTTGCGTTTGTTACGTATTTTTTGGTATTTAAAAAAATAAAATAAAACTTAAAAAAAATTTAAAAAAAGAAAAAAGAACCCAAAAAAGTTTGCTAAGGTTAAAAACTGACTTAGTATGGATGAGGAATTAAGCATTTGATGAAACAAACTATGTATCTTGATATTTTCTAGACTTTCTGAAGCTTCCGTACCTTTTGGAGCAACCATATACAGTAATGGCATATTTTCTATAGGAAGGTCCTAATACCTAACTACGAAAATGAATGTTGGAGAAGCACAGTTTTCAGCCTTCATTTTCATGTTTTTCATTTTTGGGCATTTGGACCTTTGAATAGCCTGCCTTTAAACTGCCATACTGAATTACTTGTTGGGTTTTAACAACCATACTTAAGTTGACTACTTTGTAATTCATGCAGTTCCTTCTGACTATCTAAATGATGGAGGAGCACTAACGGGTTAGGTCTCTTTTTGCCATTATAAGCTACATTGTAGCATTTAATAAATGAAACTTCAATGGCACCTTTGATCCTATGAGAGCAGAGGCGAGTGTTTTATGTTTTCTCAAGCTTTTAGACAAAAGTAGTCTGAGAGATCATTAAAGACAGTGACCCTGTTTTGTGTTTCTCTTAATTAGAAGATGATATAGGAAAGTAAAGTCTTTTTAAAGAATGTTTCGGTGTTTTTAATGGTAAATTGTTTTAATATTCTTCAGATAACAAGAGTGATTTTTTTTTTAAATAGAAACTAAGTTTCTTGTGGATGCTTCTGTGTTGGAAGGCTTTTTTTATTTAAAGACTTTGGGGCTGCTGCATACTCTTTGTCAAGTCATAGCAAAATTAATTTTCCCAGATCAGATTAAAGCTTCTAAAAATAAATGCTCTTAGTGGCACGATTGGCACTGCTTAGAAAGTTGATGGCAGGATAAGCATTTGGGGGTAGTGTTTTTTAGCATATTTGTTAGTACTTTTTCATTGTGGAAATGGGTATTTAGATAAAACCTTATGTGACCAGGGAAACCAGTTGTGGTTCGGTATATTCAGGCTGTGTGTGTATTTCACTATACTGTATTAAATTATTTATGCACTTAGCTTAAAATAAGGCCTGAAATCGCATTTAAGGGGATCAATCAATATTACTTTCTGTGAAACTGAATATTTTGTGTGCTGCTTATTCACATCTAAAATGTAAATAAATTGTTTCTTAACTTGGGAAAATTCTACTTTCTTAACCTACTGATGCAGGTAATAAAGTATGAAAAATTAAACAAACAAATAAAAAAGAGCCTTCTGAGATAGTAAGATGCTCTTCTGAAACCATGTGAAAAGGGTTTTTCAAGGGTATGTGTGTGTTTACTGCTGAAGAAAATCAGGATGAATGAAGACTAAACATTAATTGAGAATGTAGCTTCAGAAACTTGGAAGGGCAAAAAATGAGGGAGTTTACAAAAAGGTAGATTGGAATTGGGGCAGTAATATATTATTGTTTTTCTTTTCTTGGCGTGGGTAGGCTTCAGGAATCGAACCTGGGTCTCTGGCAAGGCTGGTGAGAATTCTGCCACTAAGCCACCGTGGCCCGCCCCATTATTATTTTTGAAGTCAATGATAGGATGGGTTTAGAAAAGTAGCTGGATAAGCAGTCAAAACAAATTTTTATTAAGCCACACTTCTTATGAAATCAATCCTGTGAGATTTTTCCAAGACAGAATCATCTAAAACTTTATTACATACCTTTATTTTGACTCACCTGCATAAAAGTTCAGGTACAAAGAACAAAATATGATAGGACCACCCATACATCTTCTAATACTCAATATTTTCTTGGAAATTTTTGGCTTCAAATAGATGTGATTGGCTTCCATAATATATATATATTATATGGCAGGCTCTGGGAACCTTCATGATACTTTGAATTTATTTTTCATTAGGTGCGGTCCCAGAAATATCAGTTTAATAACTTATTGTTTTAGAATAATACTAGTCATTGTAGTATCATTGCTATGTACTTTTGGTTTCAGTTTCCTTTGTTTTTTTTATACAGCAAACATAGTCTTGTAAAACCCCATGTTTCAAAAAAAAGAAGAGTTTGAGAGAGAGGCAGAGAGAGAACACAATGTAATAGAGAGGAACAGGATGTAAGCTATTCTAAAATGTAGCCAAAGCCATACACTTTTAAAATTTAATTTCTTTCAAGTACTGATAAAATGGATAACAATTCTCCATTTCTTCTAACACAGTGAACACTAACTCCTTCTCTTTTATTCTCTGGGGATCAAAAGGAAGTATTTGGTTTCTGCTTTTGCTTCAGCTTTATTAGCAAGGTTGCACAATGCCTCTTTGTGATTGAATGAACCCAAAAGCCTTTAACAAATTGCAGTCTTCCTTTGCATTTTGAGAGAAACATTTTCAAGCTATCTTAACCTTTGTTTCAACTTTTAATATATTACCGTTGCCAAATGTGCAAAATTGTTCCCTCAACAATTCTTGTCTGTCCAATTCAGGAAAATAAAAGTTACTATGAATATGGAAGGAGAGAGCAGTATCATCGTGAGTGCAGATAAAAGGCTTTCTAAGAAAAATGGGGAGAAAAAAGTTACTGTCTTTCGGAATTCTTCATGTGCTTCCAATTTTTCTACTTAAAAGTCATTGAAGAACTTCGGTGTTTGTGGTGATTTGAAACTGTAGGTACCCCCCCAAAAAACATGTTCTTAAATGTAACCTTTTCCTGTGGATTGTAAGTAGGACCTTTTTTTTTATTATTTAGTTTTTTAATATATGATCATTCCGTTCTACCTGTATAACCAGTAATTCACAATATCATCACATAGTTGCATATTCATCATCATGATCACTTCTTGGAACATTTGCATCTATTCAGGAAAAGAAATAAAAAGACAACAGAAAAAGAAATAAAATGAAAACAGAAAAAAAAATTATACATACCATACCCCTTATCCCCTCCCTTTCATTGATCACTAGCATTTCAATCTAAATTTATTTTAACATCTGTTCCCCCTATTATTTATTTTTATTCCATATGTTCTACTCGTCTGTTGACAAGGTAGATAAAAGGAGCAACAGACACGAAGTTTTCACAATGACACAGTCACATTGTGAAAGCTATATCATTATTCAATCATCATCAAGAAACATGGCTACTGGAACATAGCTCTACATTTTCAGGCAGTTCCCTCCAACCTCTCCATTACATCTTGAATAATAAGGTGATATTACTTAATGAGTAAGAATAACCTCCAGGATAACCTCTGGACTCTGTTTGGAATCTCTCAGCCATTGACATTTTGTCTCATTTCACTCTTCCCCTTTTGATCGAGAAGGTTTTCTCAATCCCTTTATGCTGGGTCTCAGCTCATCCTAGAGTTTTTCTCAATCCCTTGATGCTGATTCTCAGCTCATTCTGGGATTTCTGTCCCACGATGCTAGGAAGGTCCACATCCCTGGGAGTCATGTCCCACATAGACAGGGGGAGGGTGGTGAGTTTGCTTGTTGTGTTGGCTGGAGAGAGAGGCCACATCTGAGCAACAAAAGAGGTTCTCTTGGGGGTGACTCTTAGGCCTAATTTTAAGTAAGCTTGACCTATCCTTGGTGGGGTTAAGTTTCATATGAACAAACCCCAAGACTGGGGGATCAGCCTCTAGCTTTGGTTGTCCATACTGCTTGTGAGACTATCAAGAATTCGACTTGGAGAGGTTGAAATTTCCCCCATTCTCACCATTCCCCAATGGGGACTTTGCAAATACTTTTTTATTCACTGATCAAATCACTCTGGGATTTATCAGGGCATCACTCTGGACAAACGAACAAAATCTCATGTTAAGTAGAACCTTTTGATGAAGCTACCTCAGTTCAGATGTGACCTACCTCATTCAGGTCTTAAGCCTCTTACTGCAGTCCTTTATAAACAGTATGAATACAGAGAGTGAGAAAGAAAGGCACTGAAGCAAGAAGCTGAAAACAATGAAACCCTAAAGAGAAGGGCGAGAGCCGTGGACTCTGCCATGTGCCTTGCCATGTGGCAGAGTTACCGCGAATCACTGGCAGCTGGTCTTCAGAAAGAAAGCATCACCTTGATTTGGACATTTCCGTGGCCCTAACTGTGAGCTAATAAATTCCCATTGTTCAGGCTCAACCATTTCCCATACCTATTTTAAGTAGCCTATGAAACTGAAACTGTGTCTAAGAGGGGGCATCTCAGGCCTGCTGAAATAAGACACTGATATTTTCAAAGAAACATGGAAGCTTAAACAAAAGCCAATGACAATGATAACAACTGGGTAATTTGAGAATTTTGCCGTGGTCAAATTCATTATTTTAATTCCAAGTTCAAAAAGTTTCTTTCAAAAAATGCTCTCTGGTCAGAAATTTTCATGGGTTTTTTTGGTCTATTCTTCATCTTTGTTTTTCCAATCAGGCCCTTTCTGGCTTCCCATATAGCAGAAAGCAAATGGTCTTCCTAGTGAGAAAGATTTGATAATGGAATATAAACTTTCAGATCTTCATATAAACAGTAGAGATGCTTTTGTGGTTTTGTTGTTTGCAAATTACAAATCGGGAAAGTAGAAAATGAAACCATTCCAAAAGTGGAAGTAATTTCTCACTGCCTACATAATGTGTTGTAGTCATTGGCCATAGCAACCACTATATAGAAACAGATGCTGTGGAAACTCTCTGAGTCTGAGAAGGACCAGAGAAGTGGACTCCAGCTATGGCCCAATTCAAGGCATCTCCTATGGAAACTTCTTGGAAAATCCATGAAGAATTCCACATAAATGAAGATTTGGGTTTTGCTCTGCTCAATCCACTGGTAAGTGAGACCACCAAAACATGAGCAAAAGTATTTTCTTCTCATTGCTATCTGGACAAATTAACTTCTCCTGAATAAATGTGGTTCAGTAACTTTTAGGAAACAAGTGGATGAAACAGTGCCAAATTAGTGGTAGGGTTTTGAGTAACTTAGATCTCACCTTAAAAAATTTTTTTTCTGCCTAGAAATTTTCAGAGATGCACTTTCAGTTGAACTGACGCAGAGATGGAGAGTGTAGAGATAAGGAAATTACAGGGAGTATTTTAACTTTGCAAAAGAATTGTACTATCAAAATCATTGATTTAATCAAAATGCATTTTCAGAGGGCTTTTTGAAAAAGCCAAAGATTTAAATGACTCATTAGTCAAAAGGAAACCCCTGTATCAGCTGATATTCTTTAAATTGTACAAAGCATATGTTCCTAATTTGATTAGGTTTCTGAGATGGCACATTAAACTACTGCTGTGTTGTCTTAATATCACTTGATTATTGAGCATAAGATTCAAATTGCATTTGTTACATTTGTGTATGTGTGTGAATATCAGCTACACATAAGTAAAAGCTAAGTGGGGTAAATATGTGTGTCTTAAGAATTATAGTTCCTTAATTTGTCTTTGAAAGAATGTTATGTAAACCAGCTTATCAACATATCAACATTTCAAATATTAAACACCTAAATAGAGTATTTTTATAGACAGTTTACAAATATTAACTCATTCCATCCTCCCAAACATCTTAAAAGGTGTGAGTATTATTTATCCTCTTTTTCTTGATGAGAAAGAGAAGGCACGCAAAACTTAATTAACTGAATGCAAGATTTGGGGGGACAAGGAGAAAAATTCAGAGCAAACAAGAAAGGTGGCTCTTCTATTGAGGGTGATGCCTGAATTTTCATTGCCATCAATCTGCTGACATGGTTAAAGCTAGCTAATTACATGTCGAAGTTGAAAAGGTTTGATTTTACATGAAATTTTCCTTCTTGTTTCATAGTTTACTTGTAGTATCAACTTTGTTTCGAAGCTTAAGACTTACCCGTGTGGATTTGAGTTAATCTCTCCATCTGTACTCAGGCCCCACAACCAGTATTGAGAACCCAGGGGCATACCAGGGAGCAGCTTGAAGGAAAGCAGTGGGACAGGGTATGGAGGGAGTTGTTTGGGGAGCTGTATCTCACTTCAGAGAATTTGCTAGGTCTTTTGTTTTTTGTTTCCCTTTGAGAGTTAATCATATATATGATCCAGCATTCAAAAGGATCTTGACAGACACTTTTATTTAGATTTCATTTGCATTTACTGGGTAAAAGATAAGCCTATAACGGAACCAAAAGGAGACAATCAGCAGGTATAGCTACAGCTTCTCCTGTATGTCCTGGGCTGTGTCTTGTGAGAACTACAGAGTACAGTGCAGCCCTTCCCCTCCGGTGGTGAGTGTGTGCAAACACCATGGCTTGTGACAGTTGGCAACACTTATGTTTGAATTCCAACAAACTATATATGCCCAAAAGTTACATAAACTGAGCCTGAGTTTCCCTATTTGTGATATTAGGAATTTCTCTATTTGTGACATGAAAATTAGTCTTTTTAGAATCAAATAAGAACTATATATATATATATATATATAGTTCATACATATATGAACTCATTGAGCAAATTGCCTAGTCCATGACCAGTGTTCAATAACCTCATTTTTCTTCCATTCAAAGAGCTTAAAATGTAGCTGAGAAGAATAAAAAGCAGATAAATAGCATATGAAAAAGCATGATGTGATGGCTAGAAAATGGTGCAATCACGACGATTTCAGTGGGTTGTTTGAGGTGAAATTTGAAAAAGAGACCGATGAGAGCGTGTGAATACACCCGGGAGCATATTTCCTGTGTAAGGGCTGGCGACACGGGGGCTGGCCTGGCTAGCCGGATGGATGTATGTTGGGGCTGCACTGCATTGAATGCATTGAGAGGCAGGCAGGCTATCCATGGGAAGCCAGTCCTACTTTACAATAACTTCTGCTAATATATAAAAAGCCCTTTTTCTTTCTTTCTTTCTTTTTTTTTCAAGGAGGAGTTGCCTACTAAGTACGCTGGCTGGATGGTTATTGCTCGAAATCTGCCTGACCTGATCAAGACTGGCCAGTTACGCACAGAAGTTGAAAAGGTTGAATGAAGCGTTACCCTTGCCTTCCTCTTTAATGGCTTCTCAACAGCATTCTTAACATGGTTTTGAAACCCAAAACTCCCTCCCATTTATTGAAGTCAATCTGTCCGTCTGTCCGCAGTTGCCAGAGCTCAGCATTGATGACCTCTGCAGACACAAATTGAAGCGCCTTGCACATCTGGTCCTGGGGTACATCACCATGGCCTACGTGTGGAATCGGGGTGACCAAGACGTCCGTAAGGTCTGGGGATTTTCTAATGCTTCTTAGGCTGTAGCACAGACGTCCTGATTTACATTTTTGTAAAGTCATATAAAGAATAAAATATTAGCTGTGTGATATATAAAGCTGTTGGAGAATATGGGTTGGCTTCAAACAAAAAGAATCCAAAAGTATTCTAACTGCATTTTGGCAAAGTTCAGATAGCAGAAAAAACAAAAGGAAACACAACAGCCATGCACTGACATCAGATGTCAACTGCTATGAATATTGTATTTTCAGTCTTTCACTGTTTTATAGTATAGGTGCTCTGTCCTGCACATATTCATATACACCCTGCCTCTTCCACTTATTGTGACAGTTTTTAGTTACTCTGCAACCTTCCTAAGTGAAGTGGCTCTATATTTTTTCATTGTGTTCCTGAACCGTAGTTTACTTACTTGATTCTCCATCGATGATACATGTTTTTAATATTTTCTGTTGTAAATAACACTCTAGTAAATATCTTTGAATATGAAACATTTCTCTCTATGTCTGATTTTTAGGGAGGTCTGAATATTTTATGACTTTTCTTATTCAGTGCCAAAGTGCTATCTTACACCTGTCAATGTAGAAGAATGTACTGATCTCACTGTACTCTCATCAGCATTACACAACCTAAGATTTAAAAAATACCATCTTAATATGTAATTGTATGTTAGTCATAGTCATAATTTGGCATACAGGTAGCATCTATGAATACATAGCCGTTGCAAATGAATCCTTGATAACAATTTCACTCAAGTCCAACCGAAATATTTCTCCAGTCACCTCTTCCTAGGAATTGATATAGGGTGGGTGAATGGAGAAGGTCAAATAATATGTATAAATCACTTACCTCTGTATTCTCTACTCAGCAGTACAACTGAAGTCTGTGTCTTCTCAGTCCATGTAGGGTTGCCACATTTAGAAAGCAACAACACAGGAGGCCCAGTTAAATTTGAATTTTAGAAAAACAACTAATTTTTTTTTAGTATATGTTTGCCCATGCAATATGCAATAGGCATTCTCTATTTTATCTGGCAACCCTCATCCCATGAAAGCAATACACACTGAAATGCCTAATCTTTAAACTACAAAGGAATAAAATAGATTCCGAAAGCACCTCGTCCTTTAGCGAAATTTTATTTCTCTGTTGATAAAGCTAATTGATATTTTATCTAGCTATTTTTCTTTCTGCACCCTGTTTAAAAATAGATCAATACACAGAGTCCACCTATTGGTGAGTCATCTCCTGATATGTAGAGGTGGGAAGAGGAAGGAAGCACTCAATGTAATCACTGGAACATCTCGTACTTCTTCCTCCTCAAACTTCCCTTGTCCAGGGCATTAAGCTAGATTCTGGGATGACGTGAAAAAGTTTACACTATTTCTAGTCTTACAATCTAACTTAAAATTCAGCTGAGCCCACAGTCTCACTAGACTTTCTAGAATTTAAAAGTCTACCTAAGTTATGTAGTGATTGCATATTAAAAGAGCATCAATAATGGAAGGCAGCAAATGTGAGAGCATAGAAAAGCAAGAGTGAGTCCAGAGAATTTCAATAGTAGTTGGAATGACCCTGAAATGCTTCCAGAAGGAAGTGGGACTTGAATAAATTTTCAAAAGTAGTTGGTATGACCCTGAAATGCTTCCAGGAGGAAGTGAGACCTGACTTATTTCTTGAAAGATTGTAGAATTTATGTAAAAAGGGAGGAGCAGAGCAGAAGGAAGAGAGCCTTAGCAGAAAATAATAATGATGTGTTTGACCATTTCCTTCCTCCTAAGTCGTATCAACAGTTAACGACTGGATTAAAATTAAATTTCTTCTCCTTTTATTCCTCTGATCTTTCCTTTAATTCAAAGAGGGTAAAATGTTTTTGCCTTTGAAACACATGGAAATAATTTGCAAATATTTCAATTCCCAGAGGCATATGTTCAAGCACAGAAAGTACTTTTCTAAGATGTAACTTCAAATAATGGTCAATGATTTGATTCTCACATTCATTCTCTTCATTAAACCATTATCACTAGACATATTAAACTAATCTGAAAACACTTGGGCCATAACTCCTGATGTATACACAAAACTGTAGAGAGGGCCACGTAGTCACAGCAGCTCTACCACTGGGGTTCCACCACCAACCATCCCACATTGGCCACACGTACCTCTCTTCTCCCTGCTTAGATATATATACATTCCAGCCACAGGCTGCCAATGATAAAGATTACCCTAATTATTACATGGGACCATCTGATTATCAATCAAATAATAGATGGAGTCATATAAAGAATAAAATATTAGCTTTATGATATATAAAGCTGTTGGAGAACATGGGTTGGCTTCAAACAACAATGGACCCCCTAAAAATGCACCCCAGTATCAGACCGATTGACTCACCCAGTTCAAGGCAGTGCTAGATAAATACAAGAGTGCCCTGTGGCATCAGAAGTCTTTTACTGAATGGCTGAACACAGAGCAAATTTCTATGAGTAGAAGGCTCAGGAAAAGAATTGGGAAGAGAAAGGATCTGAGATGAGATCTCAAGTTTTACTCCCACACTCAACAATTGGATACTTTTCTATACCTCTTCTGAGGAAGGAGGAGTGAAGGAGCTGAGATAAGCCGAGTGTTACCCCAATTGATACATTTTTACATGGGAGCATAAAGCAAGAGGAAAGGGAATTCCCTTTTCTGACACAAGTAAATCTTCAGGGTCAAGCACCAATGTCACTCTGAGGTAAAGCTTTCTATAAAACATTCAGGTGAGAGTTTCTTTCTGTACTGTGCTCCAGAAGCAATCTATTCACACTTCTAATGTGTATCATAATCAAAAGTCTTAATTGCAATTGAATTTGAACTTCTTTGAGGCAATTGGCTTTGTCTTTGTATCACTAGTAGCTAATTTGATACTTTGCATAGAGCCTTGCTTAATAAATTTTCATGGGTGTAGTGGATGAATGAATGAACACAATTAACTTGCAAGGCCAGTTGGAAGTCAAGGGTACAGGTTCTTCTTGCCAGTTATCTCTTTCTCTCTGTGTAGCCATATTGTGTATGTCCATATCAGTGCAACACGATTTAACAATGACCCACATTTGGTTCTGAAATGAAGGAGAGAAAAAACTACATATATTTGGTTTTGAAGTGACATTATATAGAAGAGGTAATATTTTGCCGCCCAGGAAGTGGAAGACTAGGTAAGGCACATCAAAGGTTAATAATAAATATTGTGTTTTAATTAGGTTCTGCCAAGAAATATTGCTATTCCTTACTGCAAACTCTCTGAGAAGTTGGGACTACCTCCTATTCTGGTTTATGCAGACTGTGTCTTGGCAAACTGGAAGAAAAAGGACCCCAGTGGGTATGTAAAGTGGATTATAATAGGAGTTGAAAGAGTATATACTGTTTAAATCAAGAAGTAGTTAGGTATTAATTTTTGCCAGCACAGCTTTCTTCTCTGAAGTTGAGTCTGGTTTATTTGGCTGCTGCATCTATAACTACAAATGTATTGTGCATATATGAGAGAGGTATATAATTAATATATATGAGAGAAATGCACGAATATTAAGTACTCAGTTTGATGAGCTTTGACTATTATATACACATGTGTAACCACCGCTTCAAATAAGATATAGAATATTTCTATTACCTCAGAAAATTCCTTGTGCCTCTTTCTGGTCAGTTCCCCTCTGTGTCCACACACACATGCATTCTGATTTATCTCACCAAAAATTTAGTTTTGCTTATTAATGATCATCATATAAATGACATCATAGGGTATGTACTCTTTTGGTCTGACCACTTTTGATTAATATATTTTTGAGATTCTACAAATTTACTTTTTAGCAACTAGTTTAGTCTTAGAATTAAACCTTCCTCAACAGGAGAGGTAGTGATTTCAGGGCTCCCAAAGAGAAGAAATGAAAAGACCTGCTTAGAATTTAAGCCTCTCTTAATCATTTAGTGATAAGATCTCCTGCAATATAGGAACAAGATAATTCTGGACATAAGAATACCACAGATTGAAATGATTTGATTTAAAAAATATTCTTGTTAGCCACAACAAGTATTTATCATATCCATACAATCTATCTGTGCCCCTTGCATATTTAATTTTGATTTCACTTATAAAGTCCTCACTTATGTATTTGCAATGCCAACTTCAAAAAAGAAAAACACATTTTTTGTCTTGCTATATCTTACTTATGATAGATCTAATAAAAATAATTTGAAATCATTTGATTTTTAAGTTGATTTTCTTTCTCTTCTTCCAATTGACCCATTGCTTCATGGCTGCTTCCCTAAGGCCCATGACTTACGAGTAAGTACATGCTTCTTATTTTACTCAAAGAACTATTGGTCATTAAAAATGAATGTGGGTTTATCAACATCCCTCAAATGGATTTTTTTTAATGATCAATTAAATCCTGCACATAAGTAATTGAAGTAATTATTTACAAAACAAATAATCCCAGCCCTTGACTATATCTATGTAATGGCATTAGTATGCTTGTTTGATATTATAGGCACACATATAAGTGTAATTAAGATGCATAGATACAAAATGGTCATATATCTGTGTATCTATGACTTAATGATGTCTATGGTCATAATCACTTATCAGGGTCAATATTAACCATACACAACCTGTTCTTTTTCATCCATTTCTTGTTCTGTTTCTGACCTATGAGTTAAGGTTTGACTTCCGAGGTGAACTTAACCACCATGAGACTCATATCATCCATAGGTTGAAGGCTAGCTTCATGAAGCATGATTAATGGGGAAGAAAGACAATATATGAAAATAATATAAATTGCTATATGACTAAGGAAAGGAGTAAGAAGACAAATACCTGGAGCCTAAACAATAAAATGGCAAAAGGAGGAGGCTCTCAGTGAAGTTATGTATGCAAAGTCTTGAAGAGTGAATAGGAATTAGCTAGAATGCTAGAAGGAATGAGTGTGGTATTCCTAATAGACAGTAGCACAGGTGAAAGCCTCAAGGTGACACAAATCTTGTCTCATCATCATAACCACAGAAGATGGCCAGTGTATCTGATAGATAATGAATGATGAAAAGGGCAGCATGAGAAAAGGATGAAGAAACAGGTTTTAAAGGAAAAAAAATGTAGGGTTCTGATACCTTGACGAAGAGTTTGAAGAGAACCTTAAGTGAGATGGTATGGAAAGATTCAAAACAGTGGGATGATATCATCAGCTCGTTTTACAGATGAGAACACTGAGGCAGAGGCAGGTGGAACATCTTGTTCAAGGTCACGCAGCAAGTAAGCTGGCAAGGTGGTCTAACTTCAAAGATTAATTTAACCACCATAAACTCACAATATGCAGACACTGTGGTTGTGTCTGCACCAATGCCAACACAACAACTGAACATAAAAATATGGCTTTACTGGTTATTTGAAATTACCAGTCGATTTCTTTGTAGAGCAGATGAGTCACTGAGAAATGAAATCAGGCTCACAGATAAAACTATGAATATATTCATTTAGAGAAAAAGACTATCTCTTTAAACTACACCTCATACATATCTGTATAAACACTGAGTATCTATCTACGGCATGTGTGTATGTGTGTGTGAGTAAATAGTTAATGGGATAATATAACTAGAAGTAGTCTTGGAGTCATAGGAAGAGAATTGCAGTTCTCAACTTCACCTGCTGTTCATTATATGATCTCAGCCAACTTATCTATCGTAGCTGAATCATTACTTTCCCATCTATGTAAAGGAGTAAAGAGAACCTGCCATACTTATTGTGCAAAGGTATTTTGAAAATAAAATAGGATAAATGAAGCTGCTTGAATATTTATAAGGTACTCTACAAATACGTAAGGATATTATGTTAAATTCCTCATCTCTCTTCACTAATTTTCCTAGGAACATGGACATCCTGTTCTCCTTTCCTGGTGGGGACTGTGGAAAAGGGTTCTTTCTGGTGTCTCTGTTGGTGGAACTAGCAGCTGCTGCTGCAATCAAAGTATGTCCATCCACACTGGAAGATTTTGATATATCAATTTACTTTAGCAGAGCAATCATTTAATGACTGAAATATTTAAAGCATGAATGAATTAACTTATTTCTGACTAAATCCAGCATTTGATCATTTAATTGGGGTTAAAGGATGATCTGACGGAAATAAATATTTGTTTATTTTTGTGGCAACTTAAAATATAAATGTCAGAGCTGTATATTTAAAACTGAATTTGAAACCCCAATAAGAAAAAACAAATTTTCAATGCATTTAGAATTGAAGCTACACTACTATAGTTTGACTATATAAATATAAATATTTAAATAGAAAAAAATCAAGAAAGATCTGTAGAAACTTATCTTTAAATGGTAAGACAATAAAGACAAATCCAAACTTACACAAATATAAAGAAATTAGCCAAAATGGTCAGAGGGAAAAAGTGGAAAATTCCAAATTTAATTTAAGAATTAAGGTTTGAAAAACTTTTATTCTAGGCTAATGTTAAGAGGTAGGAAACCTTAAGGGTTTGCTTTTTTTTTTTTTTTTTTAAGGAAATTCCTATTATATTCCATGCCATACAACATCAGGACCAGGGTACTTTGCAAAAGGAACTGGAAATAATAGCTCATTGCCTGAAGAAGGCCCGGGAAACATTTGGCCAAATTCACAGTAAGTGTTGTAGGCAGGACAACAGTCTAGGCTGGCAGTCAGGTATTTTGAGACATTGAGGAAAGGGGAACAAAAGCTGTCATTTAATAAGGGCATTTCCCATTACATATTCTAACTTAATCATTAACCTTTCCATATGGTAGGTATTATCTCCATTTAATGATAAGGGTCTCAATACAGGGAGATATGTAAATGATTATATAGGGATTAAATAGCAAGCCAGGACTATGGAACTCTAACAGCTTTGCTTCCTCTTTTTAAAAACCTTGGAGAAACTTGCCAAACATGCAGGCACTATTATTTTTGGAAAACATAGCTGCTGCTTGATAGGAGCTTCTGCTATTTCTGCATTTTTCTTCAAGCCAACTAAGAAAAGCCACTGAGCTCAAAAGCATTCATAAAACTAACACCTAAAAGACAGCAACAACCAAAAAAGTTCATAAACAAGGATTTGTAAAAGGAAATTTACCCTACCTGGCAGCCTTAGCAAGTATGTGACTATTTATTCCTGGGCTCTGAGTAATTGCTAATTGGAGATCGAATTCCAACTAGAAGACATTAGTAGGCTTTGGAGAGGGAGACTGCCATGTGTCCATAGAGCTGCTGGTATTATTTCTATATTGTATTGTTTTGTTTTTTATGTATCTCATTTTATCTGCCATGTCTTTGAGAACAAAGAGTAGTGCTAAAGAAATGTTAACAGTTTAATTATTTGGTTTCCTGATGATAAGTAGAGGTGGGTCCAGGCTTGTACACATGAGCTCTGTGTATTGTCATATGACAGACCCTGTTCAGTGGCGACATTTGATGAGAGAGGATCTCTGGGAGTGGGCAAGTGAATGAGGGCCTGTCCACATGGGCTTTATTATACAGAGAAACTTAATACCTTTGCTGTAGCCTGAGCAGAAATCCAGGGTTGGTTGTTTACAACATCTTGTTTCCTCTTATGCATCTGATGCTGCTTAGCTAAACACACTCCATCTTTTTACAGAATACGTGGACCCGAAAGTATTTTTCAATGTTCTTCGCATCTACTTGTCCGGGTATGTGGTCTTATGCGTGAATTTGCTTTCTTCTAAAAAAAACTAATGGAAAGAATATACGCTTCGATGGTTCCTACCATCCATCAGGTTCAGATCACAATTTATATTCTAAAATGCGTATTACTTGGACACAGATGCACTGGAGGTGGGGGGCAGAAGACTAGCCATTTTAAAGAGAGTGGAATGATTTGTGCTGGTGGCAAATTTAAGGTTCCATTCTGAGAATACTGTTGCCAAATTTGCTCAGAGTCATGTTTATTTACTATTCTTATACACAAAAATCACTGGGGGGAAGATGGAGAGCATAGCCAAAGAATAATAAAGTCCATCCCACGTCACTTTCTACTGCAAGATTTTATACACGAAAATTGACAACCAAACCAAAGAACTATTTTTCTTTTCTTCCTATTCCAGCTGGAAGGGCAACTCCCAATTGCCAGAGGGTCTGCTCTATGAAGGGGTCTGGGACACCCCACAGAAATTTTCAGGGGGCAGTGCAGCACAAAGCAGCATCTTTCAGTGTTTTGATGTCCTGTTAGGCATCCAGCAGAGTGTCGGTGGAGGTGAGTGGAAAATGACAAATAATGGTCATCTGTTAGATAATAGAAAGGTATTTTAATGCTTAAAAAGATGCTATCTCATCTGAACTTATCTAGTCCTTTTAGGAGAATTGGTGACACAGGGACTTTATTGCCATCTCCCGTTTCAGAGATGAAGAAGCAGAAACCTCAAGAGGGTTAATGATTGGCTCTGTCAAACAGCTAGAAAGCAGCACAGCCAGAACTCAAACCCAAGTTCACCACAGGTAGTTAAAAGCATAATTGACTGTGGTGTGAGCAAATATCACTGAAAACGTAAGAACAGATTCAAAAAGAGGAAGCCAACTGCACTTGAGTGAGACAGGACTGTGGGTAGATGGAGAGGTAGAGACCTCAGTGACAAGGACAATGCCTGTGCCAAAGTGTAAAGTTGGGCTGCATTCATTACATTCCTTTTGGGGGCTTTAGCAAGGGGAGAGGAAGAAAGGCCAAGAAGAGCTTCTTTTGCCTTTCTCTATTTCCCTGAACTTCTGTTTAATAGTAAAAAGGAAAAGCATTGCTTTGGGAGAAATGCTTTTTCTTAGCTCAATCACTTATTTGAACACGATCTCTTAAACCTGGTTGGACTCATTGTAATGATCTAGTCATCTGCAGATTATATATAGGCTGCCTATAACATGGGCTTCTTAGAAGGATCAAATATGGTGAGAAGGTGAGAAAAAGCCACAAAGCAAAATCTTTGTTATGAAACAATGAGTTCAGCTAATCTTGTTTGCAGAATTAGCAATATTTTATAAGAACCATTGCGAGGAGTAAGACTCACAGATGTTTTGCCTTCAAATCAGATGGTTGTAACCTCCCTGTCTCCTGTCATGGTTTTCAATCCCCACCCCCCCGCCCCGCCCCCAGCCTACTCCTCTGGATTGGAGAACGCGTTAGTCTTCCAACTAGCTCCCATTTCTCTTGTTCTTTTAGAATATGCTTTTCAGTTCCTCCAGGAAATGAGGACATATATGCCACCAGCTCACCAGGCCTTTCTTCGGTCAATAGAATCAGGCCCATCGGTCCGCAAGTTTGTCATTTCCAAGGGTGATGCTGGCCTGAAGGCAGCTTATAATAAGTGTGTGGAAGCCATGGTCTCCTTGAGAAGTTACCATCTGCAGATAGTGACCAAGTACATTGTGATTCCTGCTCGGCAGCGGCGAAAGGAGAATCAATCACCTGAAGATTCATCAGAAGCAGAAAATAAAGGAACTGGGGGCACCAATGTCATGGATTTTCTGAAGACTGTAAGAAACACAACGAGAAAATTCATTTTGAAGGACGGTTAATGTAATCCAAGTACAGGCTCATTTTGTCAAGGTGCAGACATCAGTACACATTCCTATCACTGCCCTTTATTCCAGACCCATGAATTAATGAAATGCAATGATTTGTAAATAACACAGTATAAAAAGTACGCAATCTGAATTTTTTTTATATATGTGTGGATTCCTTCTACAAATCAGCAAAAGAACATTAGGTGGAAAGAGTGCTTAAAAATAATAACAGATTTAGGATTATAATGAACATATTAAAATATAATCATTAATTAAATAAATAAAAGTGATATAACACAGAATATGTAAAATGTGCTTTATTCCAGACTATAATTAAATATTCTTCTGGATGAGACTTACCCCATAATGCCACCTCTGAGGTACCCTTGAACTTTCTTTCTGGTAATATAGTCTTTCACAACTATCTGCTTACTTGTCTGAATTCTGATTAGATTGATAAGGTTCAGTCTCATTAGGTGATAAGCTTCAGCGACTCTCTATATTTTTACCACACTCATGCATTTCCGGTAGTTAGAAGATAGATAATTAGCTAATATCTATTGAATATACATAAATATAAAATGAGGGGATGTATAGAATAAATCAACCTGGGCTAATAAGAAACTCTTTGAAATACAATTTCTCCTGGGAGATGAGGGCTCACAGGCACTCATACTTTTGCGTGAATTTATTTAATAATGGAATCCTAGAGAGTTAGGTAAAATATCTCATATAAAAATATCTGAGTCAAACTCTTCATTTTAAAGGTGACAAAGTTGAGGCTCAGAAGAGTGAACTTACTTACTTACTTTGGGCCGTGCAATTAGGTACAAATTGGGGAACTTAAGTTTTTTGATGATTCATCTTTATTTCACTCTACTTGGAACAGCAGAAGTTAAGAGAGAAAGGGATTTTTGGAAGGGTGAAGGGAGGAAATAAGATGACTTGGGAAGATCTTATGAAGGATTACATGATGAGCTAGAAATCAGCTATGCAATGAAATAGGAGAAGAGAAAAATGTTGCAATGGTCAGATGGTGGTGGGATTAGCAAGTACTTTAAATTTAGGAAAATCACAGCACTGAAGTTTTGGGGACCTCAAGACAGGAGTTTAAGTGAGTACACACAGAACAGGTCTGGAAATGTAGCCTTACATGTTGGGGAGTCCATGGACATATGCGAAGCAGCCATCTCCAAGCCCTTGACACCACACATCCTTCTCTTCTATTGTGCTATTTCCATTCTGCAACCTAGGGAAGATGTTAAGTCTAATAAAAGGTCCTGACCAGAACTTACATCCAAAAACCAGGAACAAGTAGCTCTATTTACCAATCAAGGCAGAAATTCTAAGGGGCAGACCCCCTTCCCCAAGAATGGACAAATGCTACATTCCAGTGTGAAATGGAATATGTGGGGCTGCCATCTTCTGATCTTTTTGAGCAGTTTTGGCCATCCCAGGAGACTGGTCACGATGGCTTGATTTTTAAAGCCAAACTTCTAAAAACTATTTTAATATTGTTCCTCAAATATTGACCCATGAAGTCAAGTCAATCTTCCTGCTCACAGGTCATGCAAGATTTCTTCTGATTTTTTAGAAAATACCACATATGGCAAGGGTAATATTTTTCAGGTAGCAGGACACATTTTTTTTTCTTTATTCTTCTGTCAATGTTTCTTTGATGAGCAGATATCATTTTATAATGGGAAAGTACACATACGTACATACATACATGCCAAATGCATATATGTGTGTGCACGTGTGTACTTTTCAAGGACAGACTAGAAAGACAATCATATCCTAAGAGTTTGATATGGTACAGAAAAGCACTAAACTGAGAGTTACGAGTCTGGGGAGTGGGTTCCATTTCTGACATTTATCAGCTTTGTGACCTTAGGCAAGTCACCTTAAATTTCTGTGAAGTGAGCATAATAAGACTTGCCCTTCCTGAGTCACAAGGTTACTATGAGGACTGAATGAAATATCGGTGCTAGAATGTTTAGAAAACTATAAAGTTATTGCTAGAATATAAGCAAGTAAATTGATAAGAATCATTATTGGCTCTAGGTCAAGATTTTCTCCATCTTGTCTGCCTCACTGATCACTCTGGCCCCACAGTTCTAACAAGGATTTACTTCAGGAGTTTCTCTCCTCTAGTGTTGGTTCTACCTGATAGCTATTTAATCACCTTGAGATGTAGTTCTTCTTTGCTTCCTTCATCAAGACCCTGCACCCACATCCTCTCCTCTAGAATATCACATCTATACTGACTTAAGGGGAGGGAGTAGTGATAGGGAGAAGGCAAAGGGCATTGTCACTGATGTTGTAGCTACATAGGTGATAGAAAGACTGAAACTTGGGTCAATTTCTCCTACAGAGAGTTCAGACATTCACTCTACAGAGTCCATTCTCTTCTATTTGGCCAAATAATAGAAAGCAAAATCCTTGATTTTCCTCTAATTAACTCATCTCAGGACTGAGAGAGGCAATAACAAAATTCAGGTTATGTTTCTAAAAAAGCCCTGCTACTTCCCCCATTCCATGCCGTGTTGCATGCCTTCATCACAGTGAGTGCTTGGGACCTCAGCCTCCTCTGGTGGGGCTCACGGAGCAGTGGAGGTAGTCTCCTACTACAAGGGAATGTTTAACCCTCCGTGTCATAAATTCTTGTGACATGGGTCTTATTTAAATGGAAGTAAGGATTATTCCACCCCAGTACATGTCCCAGTAAAATCAGAAGTTATGGTGATAAATTCTTCTATGAGAAAGGAGAATTTAACTTAAATTATACATCTTTTTCAAATCAAGGATGCAGAAGATTAAGCATTCTTTAGCCCCTGACTTCTATAATTAGTTTTGTACATTAAATGACAGAAATCCCCTATGCATTATTTACATGCTATTTTTCCTTACTCTAATATATTAAATATAATATTGTGTGGTACAGAGAAACACTTCTGTCAATTCACATTACTTTGAACTTCTCATCACCTTTTATGCAAGTGACAGCATGGAGACTCAGACACTTGTTACCGGTCAGTCTTGAGCTCCAAATGGAAATTTACTCATTTCCACAGAATTGTTTTGCATGAAGATAAACAATTAAAAAGTTTTAAGTTCACATGGGTCAAAGATTCATCACATAAACATGTACTTGAGGGTCTCTAAGGTACTTGCTGACTCTAAGACAGCAACGGCCCACATCATGCACGGATCCGCTCCCTAATGCTTCTGGTAATAATAGTAAATACTTATTTAGAGGTTATTCCATGAATTACTGCTCCAAATGGGCTTAATACATCAACTCATTTAGTCTTCAAAGAAAGTCTATGAAGTAGTCATTATTATTCTCCCCATTTCTCAGATGAGGAAACTGACATGCGAAAAGGTCAAGCAATTTATTCAAGAACATGCAACATGGAAGAGGCAAAATCAAGATACAATCCCAGGCAACAGGACTGCAAAAATTGAGCTCTTAATCACCAGAGGAAGAAATGTATCCAGTTTCTATGGGATTTCCTCCAGAGAAGGTAAACTCATCAATACCCATGCAATTTGACTCACTTTGAATAGATACTGTTCTAGAAATGTGGGATTTAAAATTTAATAAAAATCATCCTGTAATTTCAATCAACTCAAGGTTTAATGGATGAGATATCATATTTTGATTCTGTTGACTGACTATCTTTTTTAATTGTTAAACAAATAAGAAAAATAATGTGTTATAAAGACTTGGAAAGGGAGATGATTCATTCTGCTTGTGTGGGTTGAGGAAAGTTTCATGCAGGTGGTAATATGTGATTCTTATGCTAAGAGTTGAATTTTTTGTTAGTGTTAATTGAAAATTTTCTTTAGAATTTTTGTTATTAAATAAAGAACAAACATCCAACATTTACAATATAACTGTGCTGCTGACCCGGCCTAATGCAATTCAAGAAGTAAACAAAAACAATGTGAATTTTGTAAATGAGCTCAGGTCATCTATATATATAATCTCCCGATACTTTTCTAGAATTTATAAGCTAATAACAATCATTAATACTTACTCAATTCATCTATGTACTTGTGACTATTAAAAATTTCACAGATATTGTTTCACTTATTATAATGAACTTATGATTTATGTACTATGTGGAGGCCTAGAGCCCAGGTTTCCCATCCATATTAAGAATAATCTACTGCAAGAAGCCATCTATATGACCTGGACAGAAGTTAGAGGTCAAGAGACCTCCTCAGGGAAGAAAGGAATGTACAGTTGGTACCATAAACCACTTAGCTTGTAAAACATTGAAATTCCTCTCTCTTGATATGTTGATAACAAAATCTCCAAACCTTTGTGTCATGAGGCTCTGCTGAAACTCTGTTCTCATACCCTATGGAATGCCCTTGTCCTAAACCCTTATAAACTATCCCCTGGTACTCCCACATTTGTCGGGGGGTTGGCTTCCATTTCCTGAACAGCCTCCCCATCTAACTCCATGCAGGCCATGTTCTTTGGTCTCAGAGCTGTGCCATGGCTCCTCAAGAGCTGGGTTGAAACAATTGGCAAGCCAACCAGGAGACCATGCTGTAGCAAACATGAGTCCTGGGGAGGGACAATCCATGGGGGAAATCCTCAATTGGCCTATATCATCCATGAAGTGAGGGGTGGCTGCCCTCCTACATGAATGGGGACCACTGCAACAGCCCACCATCTAGAGGAAGAATTAAAACTAAAAAGAGATATGCACATTTCCCAGGTGGAAATGAAGGGCTTTCTGACTGATTGCCTAAACTGAGTAGTGATCAGTTAGAGACTCTGGCATGCAGATATGCCCGAGTCAGAGGCTATCAGTTACTCAGGGCTTGAGTCCAGAGAACACTCACTAATCTAGGGTGGGATCCAAAATCTTGGAATTCCATAGATTCTTCATCTGGTGGTGAAGAGTAGGGGGAAAAAAAAGGTCTAGGAAGCAGAGGATAAAGTAACACCACCTTTGTATGTAGTAGTTCCAAAGGTTGCATCTTGACTACAAAGAATTTGGATTCAATTATGTCATTATGATTTTGTTTAAAATTTTGCTAATGCTTTCTTTGGTATTCCCTTAAATAGGCCAGACAACCTGGGAAGGAAAACAAAGGACATTCACAGTGCTCCCAGAAGGCTATTTAGCCTGATCATCTGCCACAGTCTCAAGGCAAAGGATCTGGTTAAGTGGAAACGTCCCACAAATGTAACTCTATTTCACTAAATTGATGATGTCACGTTAACCAGTAACTCTCTTTCAGAATTAAAAGAGGCCTCAGGCTCATTGTTATCTCACCTTGAGATTTGGGGAGGGGCAGTCAATCATGATGAGTTGCAAGGCTCTGGCTGCTCTATCAAGTTCTTGGGTATTGTATGGTTGAGTATGACAAAATCTATACCTTCTGCTGGAATTGATAAGGTCCAATGTTTCCCCATGTTGCAAACACCAAAACAACTGACGACTTCTTGGGGTTCTTGGGGTGTTAGAGACCTTTTGTTCCTCATGTAGCTCAAATGTGAAAGCCTTTGTATGTTTTAATTAGGAAAGCCCATCCCTAGGAATGAGATACCTCCCAAAAGGTTGCTTTTGAAAAGGTAAATAGGACAATAGCACAGGCACAAGCACTGGGGTGGGGGTGGGGGGTGTTTTGTTAAGAAACGTGGGTGAGGCCTCAATTTGAACAGGGTAAGATTCGTAAGTAATATGTTTCTCTCTAATTCAAGCAAATAAGTATTTATTGATTAAAATAAGAAAGGTTAATATAAAAAGACAGAGAAATAAAGTAAGTTACATCACCAGGCGAGAATTCACCAACATCCAAAGAAGAATGCTGGGGAATCCTGGAGACAGCATTTTTGGGATCTGCCTGGGAAAGTCCTGACTGGAGCATTCTCCTCGCAGATGAAATTCCAAAGTCTTGGGGTTTTGTATGGGGTTTATATAGCATAATTTAAGCTACGGTTCAATTGATTTACGTGACCAAGCTCAAGTGTTTCTCATGAGACTGGCTTGGTCTCAAGAGAAATTTTCTTGAACAAAAATATTTTTATGAAAGCTACATTCCCGTCTCAGACAGCAGCCAGCCCTCCGAGTCAGATCTGTACATTTTACCGTCAAAACAAAATGGTCACAAGATGTTTGTTTGGTACTTTGTGAAATGGGCAATTGCACATGTGTGAGGTAAGCCAGTGTCTGTGGGTGAGAACATCATGCAAAGGGTCAAGCTGTTCCTCTAGGATAATAAACAACTCTCTGCTTTTTTCCTGCCTGGCAGTAAGTCTCAAAGCGAGGTAAGCTCTTATATACATACATGCATATGTATGTATGTATATACACATTTCATTTGGCCCTAATCTCATTCAGCCCTAGAGCTTCCCTCGCTATTAAGGATTAAAAGGACAGAAAATCTACATGGTTTGAGGGGAAAATAGAAAACATGAGCCAGTTATCCAGCCTGTGCAGTATTCCACATGGTCTGGGGAGAAACAAAAAACACTACCCAGCCAGTACAACATTTCTACATGGTATAGGGAAAGCAATAGCACCCAACCAGTGCAGTATTCTTAGATTAATAGATTAAACAGAGTATGTAGAACTTCAAGTTGTGGTTCGCATTTTGTAGAGTTTCCCATTAAATGTTTGCCAAAGAGTACAGCAGCAGGAGAGCAAACAACAGAATGTAGAATTAAAGATGCTATTATACCGGCCAATGTTATTAATACCAAACACCAGGTACCAGTGAGAGAGGTCCACCATGATGGCAAAGGGTCTTGGGAAAGGGTGTGTATGGTTTTACTCATGACAGCACAAGTTCCTCCTTGAGCAGGGAACCAGCCTGTGGGGAGAGGCACCGGCCTCCGCAGTTTGGGGGACTCATGGTTCTGGGTGAGATCACATATGGTCCAGCTTGTCCAGACTGGTGTACTCTGTGTGTCCAGTCACTGATGTGGCCCCAGCAGTTGTTCTGTACTGTTCCTGGCTGCTCTGGAGGACAAACTGAATTCCACACCTCACTAAGCCGCCATCTTGGAACCCTCTTGACCATTTCATTTGACAGTAAAATGTACAGATCCAACTCAGAGGGCTGGCTGCCCTCTGAGACTGGAGTGTACTTTCATAAAAATATTTTTGTTCAGGAAAGTTTCTCTTGAGACCTAGCTAGTCTCATGAGAAACAATTGAGCTTGGTCATGTAAATCCATTGAACTGTAGCTTAATTTATACTATATAAACCCCATACAAAATCCTAAGACTTTGGAATCTCATCCAAGAGGAGGACAGTCCACTCAGGACTTTCCCAAGCAGACCCCAAAAATGCTGTCTTGGGGATTCCCCAGCATTCTTCTGGGGAATTCTGTTGGTGAATTCTCGCTTGGTGATGTAGCTTACTTTATTTCTCTGTTTTTCTTATATTAATCTTTCTTATTTTAATGAATAAATACTTATTTGCTTGAATTAGAGAAAAGTGTGTTACTCATGAATCCAACCCTGTTCAAATTGAGACCTCACCCACATTTCTTAGCAAAACAAGGGTCATAGATCCAGACTTGCCCTGTGAATTGAATGTAGCCAGCACTGATATTGGCTTTGGGTATGGTCTGTCAAAGAGGAAACATTCTAAGCAAATGCCCCTTGGCTTTTGGTCACAATTATGGACAGGGGCATAATTGAACTACTGCCCCCTGGAAAAGCAATTGTGTGCTGTATTTAATGTCTTATTGTAAGTGAAGAGACTGATGCAAAGATGCCCAGCCACCTTGAAAATGGCCATCCATATTCAGAGATGAATAACCAACATGGCTTCTAAGTCATGCTCTGGCAGTGCCCAGCTGAGCACACTGACCAAATGGAAAGCCTAGCTCCAGCACAGCATTTTCAATACCAGTCCTCTAAGTGCAGAAATGCACAAGATTCTTGGACCAGTATCCTATACAGAAGATTCAACAGTTAAAATCACTGCACTAAAGAAATGCCCACTAAAGAAAGCCTGGATACTATTCCTGAGTCTGCTTGGTATACTGATGGATTCACCAGCAGGCAGTCTCCCACATGGACAGCTGTAGTAGTACAACCCAGTACTGACCCTATAAGGTGGGAGACTGACACTATGCGAAGCAATCAGTGGGCTAAGTTAAGAGCAGTATGGATGGGAATAGTGCATGAACCAGAAGAGGTACTAACCATCTGATCCCAACAGCTGGGCTGTTTACAAAAGCCATGTGACCTGGATGGCAGCCTGGAAGCAGGAACAATGGACAGTCATAAGTCACCCCCTCTGTGGACAAGAATTGTGGAAAGACATCTGGGACACCTGCCAATGCTGAAAGGTAACTGTCTATCATGTTCCTTCCCACACTCCCAACTGTTAGCCTGGAATGTGGAAGCAGATGCACTCACGGAGGTTCAGAGCAGCACAGTTGAAACCAAAGAAGTAGCAGAATGACCTTATCAGAAAAGTGGACACCAAAGACATAAAACCCTGTGGTGCTCGGCCCGGCAGTTTCAGCAGCTAATGGACATCACTAGAGTGTCCCATTCATGCTCCCTACTTCAACCACGTAGGCGACCATACCAGATGGAACAATCTGCTAGTCACAAGTCCCAGTGACCCAATGGCAAGCAGAGAACATTGGTCCCATTCCACTCTTGGAGGGGGTGAGAGATACTTTTACTGCTGTGGGCACAGCTACAGAACTGTTGTGCAGCATTCCCAGTGGGGAATGCTAATCAATGGGCCACTATCTGATGTTTGGAGAAAGTGAGTGCTCTGTATGGAGTACCTGCACAAATAGATAGTGTTCGGGACACCCCTTTCACTGGACAAATAACCCAACTGCGGGCCATGGATCAGGACATGGCAAAAGGGGGAATAAAGTCTGTTGGCCTCGGTGCTGCCTTTGCAGCCACGCTGGCTGAGAATTTTAAGCCGATGGGGAATAAGAGTCACCCAAAATACGTAATCTGACCATGAGATTGAAAGTTCCTGCTAAAATTTTTATCACTAACCCAGGGTCTACTACTACTCCCACAGGAACCTAATGCATGGCTATGAGGACCCTTCTTATGTCCAGATTAATAGTTGATCTGATGGTAGAGGACTCTCAAGATTTTCAGGGGGAGAATATCTGGTATTTAACGCCACCCCCCCATCTTGCCCCGTAATGTTTTTCTGCCTGGTACCTTATATCAGCCAATAGAATTCTAGCATTTATACTATCAATCAGTAGGAATTATCCCTTATTGTTTCCTATAAACATCTTTTTTTTTTCACCCATAGTGCCCTAGCAAACACTTTTCTACAGTGGATTTCAGCAGTAACTCTTGTTCACAATTGAACCCAATGTCGGGTTTGCACAAACTTGCCATCTTCAGGTGCTACCTGCCTTCCTTAGATTGTGATCCCTGTGAATCAGACTGTGTGGAATACCCTGTTGGACTCCTGGAATTCAAAACATTATAAAACCTGGAACAGAATTTTCTCATTTAACGCTGAAATCCAACTACTGTCCTATGATGAAACCATGGCTTACGTCTCCCTTGTACGGGAACAGTTGAACAAACCTCAACCTGTATTGGAGTATGTTTTATAGGATGGGTTAGGGTGACTGGCAGCAGAAGCTGTAATAGTAGACCATGTTGCCCCTGTCTGTATGGAATGACTTGATGGAATCCATGAGGTGGAGTGGCTACCCTCTGAACTGTGTAATTTTACTGTTAAGCTACAAAACATTAGTCTTTTCCATTGGAAAAATATCTCCAATCAACATGGGGCATATCCTTCCCCTAAGGAATGGCCATGGACCAATATGGTTGGCCCTATTTGCCCTATAACTGGATAGGACATTGTACGTGGGGACAGCCCTATGTACCTGCTACCTTACATGGCTCTTTACTCCATTCTACTAGTCATTGGAAAGTGGTGAAAGTTAAATATAGGAAAAAATACCCTCCCTGGTGGTAGGAATCTTCAGCTGTTTTTGCACCAAGTGGAGCTGCCATAGTTACTGAAGAACAAGTTACAGTTTTAACCACTCACTACAGAGATCCACTAGCTTACTGTATACTCCAGACAATGTTTTTCACAAAAACATGTTTGAAAAGCTCTGCTAATTTTGAAAGATGATCTTTTACACTTTGATCTTCAAAATGCTATGAATGTGGACTACTTTTATCCCATTCACACTCTATTAACATGCTTTAAACTATTGAAGAATTAAACGAATTGTAAATGTATAATGCATGTTTTAAATTATTCTCTAACTTTATTTGAAGGACTGTAGCATGTTGCAGGCAGCAAAGGATGTTGCTGAGTGACACCTGTGAAATTAGTTGAAGAAATTGTTTTTTTGTCTTTACCTCTGATGCAAAAGACTTAGTTACAACATTTGTTAATTTGTCATCTTTTTCTCGTTTGCTTTGATTGTTAAGGTCATGTGCCCTTCAAAGTTACAAAGGAGCTAAAAGAGCAAACTGACCAGGCTAAAAATAAAAATTATTTTTATTTCTTAGCTACAAGCATCAAAGTTATTATGCAAATTATACCTTGTACTCTAAGACCATAAACAGTTGCCATAGATTTCTAAAAGGGTTTTGCAGTTAATGCTTAGAAGTTCAAAAAAAAGCTGAGGTACTGAGGGACCATGCTTATCCTAGGGTCTCAACGGAGAAATAGGATGTATTTAACTCATCTGATGAATACAAAATAAGTTGTGGCCCAGATGCCAAGCATGTGCTAGTTTTGTTTGTTTTTAATAAAAAACCCTCTAGAAATAAGGCAACTTCTCTATTTAGTCTAAGAGCTCTACAAGAAGGAAGACATTTGTTTAGCCTGTAGATTCATCCTGGCATTAACCATGGATGGTGCTTTATGCCAACAAGTATTAAAAAACAATTTTCTCTTTTCTCTCAAGCCCCTTTGACTGACTGTAATGACTCACCCAAAATGGGATTACTAGATGCTGTGTTGTTCATGAGATTTTCTACTTTAAACTCTAAGTCAAGTATAGAAAATCCTTGGCATATGTGTGTGTCCACTTTGTATTAGTCACAGAGACTTTTTAAGTTTTTATTTGTTATTAAAACAACTTTACCAAAAAAAGTCCCCTAAGCACAACTATTGACATTTCTTTATAACCTCTTCTAATCTTTGACATAAATAGGTAGTTTTAACTGTTATTATCTTTTAATTTAGGATTTTTATCTGAGAACACAATGCATTGAAAAGAGTCTTCCGAAAATCAGCTTTCAGATCTGTTTACTGAGTGAATTTATGCACTGCTACTATTCTCAAGCACTATATGTAAACACAAAATGTATGCCTGAGATTGTTTTATGTAGGAAAAGGACTTTACTTCTAAGAAGCTTTTATGTATACTCTTTTATAAGTCTTCATTGCTTAACTGTTTGGAGAGCATAAATCATGTTTGTACGTTGTGTAATGACGGCAGAGCACATAAACGCAATCTACTTTGAATTTTGTAAAACAAAAACAAAAACTGTAGGCTCTCCTTATTTCGCTGTCCATCTCAAGTCGTGTGTGTGTGTTTGTGTGCACATGTGTGTATATGTGTGTGACAGCACATTGTAAAGGACAGAAAAGGGAAAAGAAAATGGAGACCTGGAAATAAAAGTTTTTAAAAAAAGGGAAAGATATTAAGCAGAGACATAACAATCATATTAGCATATTTAAATAATATTCTGGCAGTTGTTGGAAAGAAAAATTGCAGGAGTGGGATAATATGAAGAGTAATAGTAAGGCAGGGCCACCAGTTAGGAGGCTGTAAAAGCTAAGTCTGAAATGGTAGGAACGAATAGTGGGATTAGATTTCACGCTGAGAGACCAGTTAGAAGGTTATCGTGACATAAAGTTCCAATAGTAAATGGCAAGGGACTGAATATGGCAGCAGTGAGACTGGAGATAGAAAGAAACATGAGACATGTGGGAGACCCGGGTTCGATTTCTGGACCACTCACAACTCCTCGCACCCCCCCGCCCAAAGAAAAGAAACATGAGAAATCTTATATTAAGGCAATAGGACCAACCAAGTTAGCATTATATTGGGCATGGCTCTGATGGAGAGATGACTTTCAGGTGTCTAATTGTGAGAATAGAGGTGCCAGGACTAGACTCATGGACATGTGGCTTTTGCTCAGAAAGGCCCTGTTCTAGTCTGCTAGCTGCCGGAATGCAACACACCAGAGACGGATTGACATTTAATAAAAGGGGATTTATTTTGTTAGTTCTTCAGAGGAAAGGCAGCTAACTTTCCACTGAGGTTCTTTCCTACATGGAAGGCACAGGATGGTCTCTGCTGGCCTTCTCTACAGGCCCCTGGGTTCCAAAAACTTTCCCTGGGGTGATTTCTTTCTGCATCTCCAAAGGCCTGGGCTGAGCTGCAGGTGCTGAGATGAGGAATGCCGAGCTGCTTGGGCTGTGCTACGTTGAGCTCTCTCATTTAAGCACCAGCCAATTAAATCAAACGTCACTCATTGCAGCAGGCACGCCTCCTAGCCGACTGCAGATGTAATTAGCAACAGATGAGGGTCACGTACCATTGGCTCATGTCCGCAGCAACAGAACTAGGCACCTTCACCTGGCCAAGTTGACAACTGAATCTAACTACCACAGGCCCTATGCTCTGCTGCCAGTGTCTTGAAATTCTTCATAATTTTGAACAAGTTGTGACATTTTCATTTTTGGTTAACTTGACTTCCCTCAGGTTAAGAGAGGGAAGTCAAGGCCTGAACTATGGAGACCACCAACATTAACTTATAACCAGAAAACTGGGGAGAGAGTAACCAAACAAAAGAGGCCATGCCTCTAACAGTTAGAAGGGCTGTCTGTGTTCCATTTCTGGCTCTACCTTTTATAAAAAATGTGTCCTTAGCTTTTTGTTGAACTTTTCTGAACTTGAGTTTCCTCAGCTGAATTATGGGAATAATAGTAGTACCTAGCTCAAAAGGGTTGTTGTGAGGGTTGAATGAGATACCCCATGGAAAATGCCTACTCTTTAGCTTGGCACAAAAGTAGAGTCAGCGACTGTTAGATATTAGTTTTCCTTGTTATTTTTAAGTGTAATAAAACCAGGAAGAATAAATACCACAGAAGATGTCAAGAAGGAGTTAAAAAAAAAAAAAAAAAGGGAGTAGGCAACAATGCCAGATGCCTGAGCAGTCAATCAAAGAGGACAAGAAAGTCCCCACTGAACTTAGAAGCAAAGAAGTAATTAATGAGCTGGACAAAAACAATCTCATTGTACTAGTACTGCTTGGGCTGATTGTTTTTTAGCATTTAGATTTAGACTTTAACAATTTTGAAACTGAAACTAAGTATATCTGATGTTATTACCAGTAAATACTTAAATGATATAAAAATTTCAAGTGTGAAAATTTTTATTTCTTTTCTGAACTCCTTGGTACATTTCAATAAGGCCCTTTGACCCTAACCTAAGAGAAACTGAAACCCTGTTGTTCTTTGATACTACTGTGTTTCATGGAAAAACTGATTATAGAATCCAGGACTCTGAAACATCCAGCCCTGATTTTAGGAGAGGACATTTCTGGCTATGATTTTATCTAACCCACTTCACTTCTTCTTGGTAAATAGGACAGATGCCAGATAGGGCTTTGTGAAGGGTTTGAGTCCCAAGTTCCCATCCTGAAGGTACATCTTTGGGTTTGGGCTTAAAGTGGGGCAACAGAGAACAGTATAGAGGTCTACCTGGCATTATCAAGACCCTAGTTCTAAAAATATGTGGTCCACAATGAGACTAAGAGATCATTCATTTAACAACTCTTTATTGAGTGCCAGCTACCAGGTTAGCACCTAAGAAAATTTAAAGTTTGTTTAGATTTGGGTTCAGTTCTCAAAGACCTTGCAACCTAACAGGAAATATGAGATAAATGTGTTAGTAACAACCAAGCAAAGTAGCACTTGAAATACATGTGAAAGAGGATAAGGTGATTATTGGATTTTCCAGCAAGAGAGAGCTCATATTTTAGGGCAATTATGAAAAAGGAGTCAAGAAAATATTAACGATGATGAGTCTTTTTTAAAGACTGAGATGAGTCTTAAAAAAGAAATAGAGATTAGATACGTGGAGATAGTCAAGAAAGTATTTTGGAAAGAAGAAATATAAAATATTAAGAATTAGGGACAGAGGTGGCAAAGTGCTAGTGAGTTTCTGGAGCAGCAATTCATTTTTGGAGACACGGGCACAGGTCTTGTGTACAGCTAGACCCCTCATGTGTGCTCATGGGTCACATGAGGAACATGCCTAAATGCCAGGTGGAGGAATTTGAACTTTATTTCATTTGCAGTAAGGAGCTCTTGAAAATTTTTGTGGCAGGAACTGAGATGTTCATGGATTCACAAACAACATGGGCCTGGACTTTGGAGCAACAGAGACCAAGACTGAAAATTCAGACTTGGAAACCTAAGGATGGAATTGATAGATTGGAGCATATGGACATAGAAGAGAATAGTGGAGAGAAAGTATGATGTACTGATGGCACAATAACACTAAATATCTAAATATATTTGGGGCCAAAACAGAAAAAGGAGTCAAAATCTGTTTTAGTTTCCTTGGCTGCCAAATCAAATACCATGCAGTGGGCCAGCTTAAACAATGGGTATTTATTTGCTCACATGTTGAGGTTTGGAAAAAGCCCAAATAAAGACATTGTCAAAGCTTTCTTCCCAAAGATGGTGGGGCTCTGGGGCTGGCTGCTGGCAAGACTTGGTCCTGAGCTTGTTGCATGGCAAGGCACATGATGGGGTCTCCTGGTCTCTCCCTTGTTTTACAGGTTCTGTTGATGCTCAGCTTTTTGCTGCTCCTTCTGAGGCCTCCCCTCCTTATGTCTAAATTTCTTACCATGTATAAAGGGCTCCAGAAACAGGACTAAGACCTATCCTGATTGAGGTGGGCCATGTCCTAACTGAAATAACCTCACCAAAAGGTGCTACTTATAATGGTTCACACAGACAGGAATGGATTAAGAAGACTGTGAGAAAAATAACATCTATTGTTATATGGTAGGTGCTTCACTTGTGATTTCTCATTTATTTATCAAAGAACATTATCTGGGGGGAGGGGCCAAAATGGCGGCTTAGCAATGTGCACGTTTTAGTTCGTCCTCCAGAACAACTACTAGATAACCAGCAACAGTACAGAACAGCTCCCAGAGCCACGATAGTGACCGGACACACAGCGTACCCCAGTTTGGACCAGCTGGACCGACTGTGAGTCTCTGGAACCGTGAGTTCCCCAAGCTATGGCGGCCGGCGCCTGGCGCCCCTCCCCCACAGTCGGCTTCCCGGAGGGAAAGGAAAGAGACTCTAACAGTATCAGGGACTGAGTCCAACCAAACACCAATTGTGGCATTAATAAACAAATTCTGACTACTAAAAATAGGCCCCCAGCTCACACGAAACTGGTCAAGACAGAGGTCGCTTATTGGGCTAACTGAAAAAGAAGAAAGGGGACAAAACAGGGGTTTTTGTGGCTGTTTCTATGGAGGCTTGGCTGCCTCTGGATTCAGTGGTGGGACTACTCAGGCTGCAACTGCCCCATGCATAGGCAGAAACAGACTGCTTTCAGGGCTATCTCCCACCTGTGCCTTCCCCAGGGGAGGGGTGAAGCCCAACTTAGGGGGAATCCCTCTCTCAAGGAACTCAGACCCCAGGGCTTGGCAATTTGAAGCCATTAAAACCAGACTACAATCTCTCCTCTGTCTCCACCACACCCTCAGCAGGGAGAGCCTTCCAAAGTTAAAGGAGCCGCAACATCTTTTGCTGGTGGGACCCGCAGGCAGACAAGCACCACATACTGGGCAGGATAAGAAAAACAGAGCCCAGAGACTTCACAGGAAAGTCTTTCAACCTTCTGGGTCTCACCCTCAGGGAAAACTGATGCAGGTGACTCCTTCCCCCTGATAGGAGGCCAGTTTAATCCGGGAAAACCCGGCTGGTGTCAGTAATACCTATGTAGACCCTCCTAAGGGTGGGGAGGGAAAAGGTACCTTACAAACACGACAAGAAACAAGAAAACAAGAACTGAAAAATTACCCTCTGTTCAACAAAACTTAAGCTAGAGGCCCAGAAAAAGCTGAACTGAAGGTCAAAGAACAGATAGACAACAAACTCATCTAGCAACAAAACCCTAGGTAAGATAAGTGAAAGCAATCTCCAGAATAAACTAATTAGGGTAATTAAATGTCTAGATCCCAGCAAAAAATAACAAATCATACCAGGAAAATTGAAGATATGGCCCAGTGAAAGGAACAAACCAATAGTTCAAACGAGATACAGGAGCTGAAACAACTAATTCAGAATATACGAACAGAAATGGAAAACCTCATCAAAAACCAAATCAATGAATTGAGGGAGGACATGAAGAAGGCAAGGAATGTACAAAAAGAAGAAATGGAAAGTCTGAAAAAACAAATCACGGAACTTATGGGGATGAAAGATACAGTAGAAGAGATGAAAAAAACAATGGAAACCTACAATGGTAGATTTCAAGAGACAGAGGTTAGGATTAGTGAACTGGAGGATGGAACATCTGAAATCCAAAAAGAAACAGAAACTATAGGGAAAAGAATGGAAAAA